>JAOXNR010034953.1:0-21628 GCA_028571225.1 Parsonsia alboflavescens | reverse complement strand
GTATTGTTGTGGGTTCATCATTTCTGTCACCCAGTTTTGCTATTGCAAAAGTTTCTGATATTGATCAGATCTAGGTGGCGTTTATATTTCAAAGGGCTTTTATTCTATTTGATTTCATATGTTTGGATCAAATTATAATACGATCTCATAAGATTTTTTTTTCAAATGTTTGGGTCAAGTGTGGTATAGAGAATTATTCGCCAAATTAGAATTCAAACTATATAATTTTGGTCATTTTAGTCCATAAAATATTTTTTTGGCCAAATAAAGAATCAAATTATACTCTTTTGGTCATTTTAGTCCTTAAAGTATTTTTTTGGCCAAATCAGGATTTAAATTATTTATCGATTTGTCATTTTGATCCTTTTGATCAGAATGTTAGAAAAAGTCATTGGAATTTTGAATCAATGGCGAATTGATTTTAAACGGAGAGAGTATTTCGTGATTTAAAATTTCAATAACTTTTTTGAGCATTCTGATCAAAATGGCCATTCGATAAATAGTATAAAACTTAATTTGACCAAAAAAATACTTTAGGAATCAAAATATTCAAAAGGATATAGTTTAAATCTTTATTTGACAAAAACATACTTTATGAACCAAAATAGTAAAAAAAGTATAATTTGAATCCTAATTTTACCAATAATTCGTGGTATAGAATAAGTTTATGTTACCACTTTTGATATTTGCGAAAGTGGGTGACTGAATATTAGGTGACTTTATATGACTCTTGACGTTTATATTTCATAGGGCTTTTATTTCATTTGGTTCTATGTGTTTGGGTAAAATTATGATATGATCTCATAGGGTTTTTTTTTTTTTCTAGTCGTTATGGTCTATTAATATATTATGAGCAGCTGTTTTGGTTCTAACTATTATTTTTCAGCAACACACTCATCAAAACTAATCATGTCACCAGTACAAGATAATTTTTAGGGATAAAATTGCTAATTCCACCCTTGCTACTCAAAATCTAATAGCTTTAGGATCTACGTAATCTTTCTATTAAAGAAAAAAAAAATCTTAATTTATAATTACTTTCTGTGTGACCTTTTTAGTGCATAAATAAAAAATTTACAGGTATATTTTAATTATTTTTACATATATTTTATAAACTAAATTCTAAAAAAATAAATTTAATTTAGAAGTACATCATCTTTTATGACGCCTCTAAGTTTTTTTTTTTAAGAAGATTTGAAACCCATAATTTTTCATATGTATGTATATTTAAAATTTTTTTACTAGTAATGTCTGGGTCAATCAAAATTCAAAATGCTTCAAAAGGGCCTAAATCTTTATTGTACATTTGTATATCACTTTTTGGTATATCTGTTAAAATTTAACACGTGTACCTAAAAACGAGCAAGTCTCCCAAAATTTTAGTTTGTTATTTCAAGATTTAGTATATAAAATATAAATAAAAAGATTAACCAAAGGCCACGAGTAAGATTTGTCATAGTATTTTATTAATGTAATAGGGAGTAACATATAAATATCTAGTAGAAGATCCTTATATTTTGAGAGCCCTTCGAAGGTGTAATTCACTATGGTTGATGAATAACTTGTGGTCCTTACAATTCTTATGATTAGCAAAGCTTAAGAATCAAGAAAATTCGCAAATTCTTAACATGAGAACAATATATAATAATCCATTTATCATTGATATTTCATAATTATTTCCAACTATACAACTTAATCAAAGGCCTATCAGGTTTATAATTATTTTGGATGTAAAATCCATCATCTTTTACATACCAATAGCACTGGTTAACATTAAAAAAAGCATCACCACAGATATCCACACCCAAATGGATATCAAATACAGTGAATGTGTTCTGTTTATCACCCCACCAAAAGTGAGCAAAAAATAAGGTAGTAGCCCCAATATTTACTTGAAATTTCCACTTGAATTCCTGCCCCAAAACAAGGTCATGGTATCCAAGATCATTATCCTTTGATTGAGGATGTATTCTCAATGGAACTGAAGAACTTAGAATGCTGTTGATTATATGAACCTGATATTTCTCAAATGCTGCACAGACATGATTGGCTTCCAAAACAAAGAATAATGATAGAAGAAGGATGAAAAGGTTTTTGTTCATCATGATACCCATCTTTCTTGAATGCTTCAAAGAGATCAACCTATCTTTTGTCTATATAATTTTGATTTTGGAGAAATATAAAGGAATAATCATGGACCTGATAGTTGAATGAATTTAGTCCATATATTGATATATAAAGAGAATCCCCCATATATAGAATACTAATTATATGACCCAAAATTTAAACTGGCACCTCATTTTTTATCCTGAGAACTTGATACTTATAAATTTTATTAGAAGCAGTTTAAATATTTTCTATCACTTTTCCGTTAAAAAAAGTTACAAGTTGGGCACATGTCAAATTTTTTAGGGTAAAATTGTTACTTCACATCTTTACCTTCAGGGAATTGCCCATTGTTGGATCTTTTTTTTTTTTTTCTTTTTCCAACCATTAAGGTCCTACACGAATTTATTTAAAGCTAACATAGTCTAAATCGCCTATAGGATTGGCCAGAAATAGGTAATTTGGACTATTTTGGCTTTACATAAATTCATATATAACTTTAATGGCTGGAAAAAAAAAAAAAACCATAAAGGATCCAACAATGTTTTGACCCAAACATCTATACTAGGAATTCTAGATAGAATATAGATGTACTAGGAAATTCATACTTCAAGTGGAGTGGCCATCTATACCACTCCCTCCATCCCAAATTATAGGACCACATTGGTGGAAAAATATTTTTCCTAAAATACTTTGCTACTTCAAGTTCTTAATTAGAGAATATTTAATGCTTTTTTTTTTCTCATATTACCTTTTAAATTTAAAATAAAAAATCACCACTACTCATAAAATTTTTAAATATTATTTCAAAAATCAAGGGAATTTTAGTCAAATTATTCACAAATAAGTATTTAATATTATCTCTGTTTAAAGTCCAAAATATAATTATGAATTTTTTACTTCATCAGTTTTCAATGGTATCTTCAATAGGACCATTTATTAAATACCCAAAAACGATTAGGAGCCAAAACATAACCATTTCAATACTCTCTCCCTCTTTATTATATTACTGACAAACCAGTTTGTTGTAAAATAAATATTACTATGACACTGAAATATACTTCATTCAAAAATATAATTGTCATTTAAGACTTTAAAATTTGGCACACTCACTAAAAGGTTTTATTTTGGGGTATTTTTAGGTACTAGTAAACAAAATTGTCATTTTATCTTATTAAATATAAAAATATATAATATTAGAGCATGATAGATCAAATTGCTATTTAAGTTTTTATGCAGTAATAAAACAAGGAAAAAAATTGGAAAAAAAAAAATCCATCAATGAATTTTTGATAAAACAAATAGACAAATATTGTGGAATACTTTTTCCTTTCCAAAACAACATTATTTTGGAGTGGAAGAAGTAATAAAGAAGAGTAAATCAAGGAGAAACAAACAAAGAATAGATTTCAGATTATCTAAAAAAGTATTACTTCCTCTAGTTCAAAATATAGGTCATTTTAGGATTTTGTACAGGAATTAAGGATGCAGAAAACTATGCGTTGATTTAGTCAAAATACCTGAAAACCCTTACTTAAATTACCTAAGAAATTGGAGTAATACTTTAAGGGGTAAGATTGACAAAATAGCAATAAATACCCCTCCAATTTTGTAAAATCACCTATATTATGAACCAAATATGAAAGGCTAAAGTGACCTATATTTTGAACGGAGACAGTACAATGAGTATGAAAAAAATCATATTTTTTGGCATGAGAAGATAAATCTCATTAATGATAACCATTAATAAAATTTATTACTAGTAGTAATTAATTAGTCAAATTAATGGTATCCATTAATGTCATTTATGAACCACCAATAGGAGTCATATCAAATCCATATTTAATACTAGTAGTCATTTCAAGGTTGGGTTTTGTAGCTACTCCGAAGTGAGTATAATCTCAAATAGTTAAACATTAATCCAATGAATAGACATTCATTTATTTCATAATATTCACTACAAGAAAAAAAGAATTTTAAGGCAAACGTTGTTTGGCAATTTTATTGAGCTGTCATGAAATTACTTTCTGGTGGTTTTTATTGAATTTTCTGACATTCGAGGGGGCTGATGGAAAAATAAATTACATTGTGGTCCTCTGACCCCCAATATGTGTACGAGGACAACAAAGTCACTCCTGTCAATTTTGATTTACTCAATTTGTCAATTTTGTTTTAAAAAATTAACCTCTATCTCGCTTTACCAACATAGTCACTCCTGCTTGTTTTGTCTTATAACATATAGGTATTTACTTTGCCATATTTCTTTTCTTGGTATGAATTGTATATTTGTAACAATGTAGACATAAATTTCTCAATTCTAAATGATTAGACGTATTGTGATGGTTCTTTTGAATAATATATCTAGAAATTTATACCTTGATACTCCCATTAATCTCCTCGTTTTGAACACAATTGGTACATTGAAAAATCGTTGTTATTCGGATATCTTTACCCTTGCTCATAACCTCTTTCAAGGAGAGAAAAACAAAAGTGGTGGGAGAGAGAGAAAGATTATTTTACCTGACAACAATTAATTTATCGTATGTTTAATATATATATATATATATATATGACTATGATATAAAGCAGATTACAAAGTTCAAATTGATAAATATTAGGATTTTTCGTTCTTTTATCTTTTTTCTCCCTTACCACACTAAAAAATTAAGCCTTTGAGGAAAACCCCTTTTTTTAATTAAAAAAAATTCAAAAATTTTCAAATGCTTGACATTAGAATAATCCATTTACTAATAATATTTCATTAATTCCAACGATACAATTTAATCAAAGGCCGATCATGTTTAAGATAATTTCGGATATAAAATCCATCATCCTTTATGTACCAATAGCATGGGTTAACTTGAAATAATGCATAACCACAGTTATCCACACCTAAATAGATATCGAACACCTTGAATGTGTTTTGTTTTTCACCCCACCAAAAGTGAAAAAAGTATAAGGTAGTAGTCCCAATATTTACCTAAACTCCCACTTGAATTCCTGCTCCAAAACAAGGTCATGATATCCTAGATCATTGTCCTTAGATTGAGGGTGTATTTGCAATGGAACTGAAGAATTTAGAATGCTGTTGATTATATGAACTTCATATTTCTCGAATGCAGCATGGACATGATTGGTTTCTAAAACAAAGAGAAAGGATACGAGAAGGATGAAAAGGCTTCTGTTCATCATGATATCCATCTTTCTCGCCTTGACCTCCTCTTCTTTCAAGTTTTTGACTCTCTAGTTATAGGTGTTAGCAAGTGAATACTTTTGAGTTGTTGTATTTTTCAAAATCTAAATTGCAATAAGTGTGATTTCTCTATATAAAAGTTAATTTGATTTCTTTTGAAGAAATTTATTATTCACTCTCTCCCAAAATATAAGTCGTTTAAGAGTGTTTCTTTGTCCCACAATGTAAGTCATTTTGCAATTATCCATGCATGATTACGATGTTTTTTTTTTTCATTCTTACCCTTCATTGATATACTCATTTATCTATTGTAAATAAAGAAAAGTGTAGTTAAGTGAAGGAGTCTTATTTCACTTAATTACACATTTCAAACTCAACAGAGGTTATCGGTGAATTTTCAATTTGAACGCTCACTAGTCAACTTTATTTTACTTCTTTCAAAGCCACTTGATTGCCTCACTTTTTCCAATTATATAACCAAGCAAAGAAAGGAAGAAAGAGAGAGAGAAAAAATTATAGAAAAAAGTCAAGTCTTTTATATGAGGGCAACAAAACTTTTGGAAGATTGGTATTTTTGGTCCGCTAACTATTTATATATTGCAATTTTCTTCTATAAACTTTTATTTTTGGAAGTTTTTTTTATCCTTTTAACTATTTGTTTTTTGTGCAATCAGTACTTTTGATTGGAAATTTACTTTTATAAGTTTTTTCTCTCACTAGAAATGGGTATTTTTATCAACACATAATGTATCCATTTTACCCATTTTTTATCCAAATTGAATAAACTGGCATTGTTAACCTGATAAAACTTAATCCAATAAACATCTATAAATGATTCACAATCCTCAACATCCATTGATTTACAATCTTCGATTCCTCCATAAATAGAAAAAACTTTCAACAGTTCATCACCACAACCCAATGCCCGTACATTCCATAGACTGCATAGATGCGAACTGCAATAAGCTCATCTTTGTAACAAGGCATTCTTGTTACCTTCTTCCTTCATATTTAATATGTGACTGGATAAATCAATAGTTCACCAGTTGAAGTGGCTAATCGAAAACAAAATATACAAAATAGCACTATTTTGGACGAAAACACGAACCGAACCACATAAAGGACCAAATCATGGTCTGACCAACCGGATTGATACTTATTAGGAATGGAAATAGATCTAACAATGTGTCATGGACTCGTAGTCTGACCTGAATTAGACGGCCTGTTCAATCATAGAATCACACTTAACCCTTTTTTTAAGTCTATGTAATATAAAAGGGCAAGCCAAAGCTTTATGTAAAGCCTATTAACCTTGTAAGATCCTGTTTCAATTTTCTTTTTGTAAATGCTTTTAAAATTTTAAACATTACATATTGAATTATTTTATGTAATAATTCAATTTAAAGAAATATTGGCTAGCTTTGTAAATAGACTTTAAGTCAAGCTTTTTAATAGGCCAAGCTAGGTCTAAAAAGTAAGCCAACAACATACCACATGCCAAGCTCAGGTGAGGCCTAGTTTGACTTGGTCAAAATGTTAGTTTAATATTTACCGGTTGATTCATAGAGAAATGAAGAAAGATAAAATTGAAAATCTTTTTGTTAAATTATTCTTGAAAAATAGAAAGCTATTTCTAACATGGAATAAAATTCTTTTGTATAAATGACTCGGAATAAGCTATTTTGAAATGAAGTGATTAAAGATTAAAATTAAAAATGTGCAGTATACCCTTTTGTAAATTTTGTCAATGCAATACCTTATTAATTAAGTATTAATTATACTTCTCCCACTTCATTAATTGGTATTGAAAAGTCTTAATTTTTTTTTTTTTTTTTTTTTTTGTCTAATAGTAGAAGTCATTTGACAATTAGCACATTTGTTATAAATATTCTCTAACATTTATTATGAAAAAATATGTGTAATTTTAGTTATGAATAAGAGAGATAATAGGTATTTTAAATATAACATAATTGAATTAAAAGATTCTTAATCCAATTGAAATTAAGATACCTAAATATATATTATGGATGGGAGGGAGGAAGTCGAAAGGTTTCTTTTCGGAAATTTGCTCATTAGGTTAATAATTTAGGGAAACACTTCTTTTCCATAATTTAACTTTCAGAATGCATCGAAGCAAATTAAGTTTCATCAATATCCTTTTCTATTTTTCCCTCCATAAACATACCATTAGGTAGACCTTAAATTTCTTGTACTTCTTAAAACTATAGCCTTTGTGGTAAAAATCTATTATTGACTTGGTCCATGTCTTCACACGTGAATTTTATAGTTCACATCAAGCTACAAAAGCAAAGTGTCATTATTTATGGACTTAAAGAAAAAAACGTACTGTTTTTTTTTTTTTTTTTTGGTGTGCGCTTTTTATATTATAATTCAACATGAACGATAAGGTCCATATCCTTACATATCGACCAAGTCCATAAAAGAATTTTTTAAACTTCATAAGGCAATATCTTTTACATTTACAATATCATTGCAAAATTTTTTTCTTATATAATTGGTTTCACACTTAAATCTTTGTTCGTTTTGTTGTTCTTCTTCACCATTTCTTCCCCTTCCTCTGAAAATTCACTAACCTTTTTCTTTATCTTCTTCTTCCATTCAATTATTTTCCTTTGCTTTCCTTACCTCCTTTATGAGTTCTTCTTCTTCCCCTTATTCTCTGGTTTCTATTTCTTTTTCCTCCCATGACCAAAAATTAGGATGTGAACACTTTATAAAATGGTAAAATTATTACCTTAATCAATAAATTTTGTAATAGAGAAATCACATATAGTGAACTCAATTATAGTACAAACAATATAAAAAATTTGAATTAATTCAAAATATTTTATTCATAACAAAAGGAAACTATAAGAAACTCCAATTATACAGTTGTGTTCCAATCATACAACTTTTTCAAAGGATGACCCTGTTTGTAATTATTTTGAACATAGAATCCATCATCCTTGACATACCAATAACAATGGTTGAGAGAGATCAGAGCATAACCACAATAATCCATTCCCAAATCAATATTAAAAGCATCGAATACTACTTGTTTTTTACCCCACCAAAAGTGACACAAAAACAAAGTAGTACTTGGAAAATTTACCTTAAATCTCCATTTGAATTCCTGTCCTACACCAAGGTTATGATAACCAAGATCGTCATCCTTGGAATGAGGATGAATTCTCAAGGGAGGTTCAGAATTTGGTAAATTATGGATTATGTGAACTTCATATTTCTCAAATGCAGCGAAAACATGTGTAGCAAAGCATAAGGACATGAAGAGGATGAAAAGGTTTTCTTTCCTCATGCTTCTCTTGATCTTTCGTGATTTTCTCTATCTTCTTCTTTTTCAAGCTTTTGACTCTTTGCTTTGTTGCTAAGATGCTGTGTTTTGGCGTTTCTCAGATTTTTAAAAATGTAAATAGGTAATGGACAAAATATAATAAGTGTGAATTTGATCAAATCATGTGGTCATAAATTAGTTGTGAGAGGAATTTAAATATATTTATAGAAATCACAAGCTTATACTCTCTCTGTCCCAGTTTCTAGGTTCAATTTCCATACAAATTAATTAAGGTATATAATTATTGACTAATAATTTTTTTAGTAATTAGAATAGAATTTCCTTGTTATTATTTGGAAGAATATATGTAAATTTTTTGAGTAGTAGTGATTAGTCTTTAAAAAAACAGAGGGGGGGAAAAAACTACGAAAGGATAAATAGGGGAAAAAAACTACGAAAGGATAAATAGGGGAAAAAAGATGCATTCAAGATTTCCTTGAAATTTTAGGTGGATAGGCATGTTTGGCATAATTTTTTATTATTTTTTTCTAACTTTTGATTATACTTATAGGAGGAGTTGCTAAGTGGCTATGCTTTGGAGTTTTTGAGATTTTCAAAATGTAAATTAGTTGATCGAATTTGTTATGGCTACATTGTTGGATCTTGTAGTCATAAATTAATTGTAATAGGAATTTAAATATTTATTATAGAAACCCAAACTTTATATAAATAAAGTTCTTTGAATCAAATTTTTTTCAAATTTCTATGGTATGATATATAACTAGCTTTCACTAACAGCCAAATGCACTAGTGTTTTTCATAATATATAAAAAATAAAATATTTAGAAATTTCGGCAAATCTGTTTGAGTAATATATAACAAAAATGAAATTATAGCTTTCTAAGGGAAGAATATTGTAAAGTTTTGTCTAAAAATACAAAAAGATGAAGGAATTTGTGTAATTTTTTAACTTATTACTTTGAAGTTAATTCTACACAGGTCAAAATTTCATTGTGCTACGATATATGAGATTCTAAAAAAGAAACTAACACCAAGGTTCTGCACTTACGTGGTGGAACTATATCCCATGTGCGATTGAAATTGAGGACTTTGTATTTATGTCCTGCATAGATTGAAGCCATCAAGGATCCTTGAGAGTGTTCATGAGAAAAAAGGAATAGAAGGATAGATGTTGTAGCTAGAAGATCAACAATTTATTTGGGTTTAAAAAAATTTTAACTTCGAGTAACCATTTTGTGTTGACATTAAGGATTATAAGAATTAGAATCTGAAGAAGAGGATGGATGTGAAGAATTGAAGGAATGTAAATGGACACCAGAACCTATATGAGTTATGCGATTGGTTTTTCAAGGTGCATCATCCATGATTGTAACCAAAGATTTTCGTGTATTTGAAATAGGTGTTCTACCTGCTAGAGGAGAGGTTGAAATAAAGCAATCAACAGATTGAACAGTAGTTGTAGTAACAAATAAAAATCAACTTTGATCTAAAATGTGATACCAAGAGGAGAAGGACTGAAGAACATAAGTGAGATATATGGAAATTATAACTCAAAAAGCTTAACATCTTGAGAATCATCAAGTCTAGATTTAGTGGGATCCAAGCAATAGTGGGCATGGTAAGTTACTGAGAAACCAAGATAAATAGATTGAGTAGATCGCAGTTGAAGATTGTACTCAATGTAATTCTTCAATCATGAAAATAATAGACTACCATACCTTAAGATTATTGACCATTTATGACATAAACTGAATAGTAGCATGCAAAAGATAGTAAGACAGGTATTAAACCAGCTCGATACAAAGAGGTGTAGTTATCTTAAAAATGATTCTATGTCATCTCTTTGCCTAAGAAACTTATTAAGGACTATATAAATATAAATATAAATATATATATATATATATATTTTTTTTTTTTTCTCATCTTGAATACCTTTTTTTTTTTTTTTTAATAAAACCGTCCTTGAAGACCTGGGGTTTGGCAGACCCCTACCTGTTTATTGAGATATTCAGAACAAAGGAAACATACAGCTCCTTACCCTCAAAGAATGATGGAAACAAATCCACTTTCCTAACAACCAAGAATAACACTAAGCTAACTCCTTCTGAAGGATGGAATCTTGAAACGATCTAAATTACTTAGGCCCCGAGCCACTAAAGGTAGAGAACTAAACGAGTTATAATAGAAACAATGATAATTATCACAAGCTTCATCAGCTAAGCAATCCGCCACTTGGTTACCTTCATGATATATTTGTTCTAATCTAAAGGAGCCTCTAGCCATCAACCCTTGAATCATTCTAACCTTCCTGTAATTGTTCCTAGCCGCCGCATAAGTACAGTTCACAATATCTATTACCACCCTTGAATCCATTTGGATCGTAACTATGTTCCAATTTTGCCTAAGGCAATATCTCAAGCCCTCCAACAACGCTTCCATCTCTACTTCCATGTTTGTGGCTCTTCCCAAATAGATGGAGAAACCTCCCAAGAACCTCCCAGAGCCTTCTCTCACAATGCCCCCTATAGCAGCGATTCCCGGGTTACTTCTTGATGCACCAACGACATTCAAAACTATATCTTGCTGGTACTCATATTGCCATCAAAAGACTTTAAACATAACAGCCTTTTGTCTAACTGATTTGTTGGGGTCATGATCTGGAAAAGAATTAAGGAGAGCTGCCATTTTTTGCTTGATTGCACAAATTATACCACTACTGGAACTTCGTTCCCCTTCAAAAAAAAACTTATATCTCGATAGCCAAATTTCCCTACATATCAATGTGGGTACAATGATTGCCATTGCCCCAATTTCTCCTGTCAAATTTAGCCACCAGCCAACCTCATCTATGCAATGACTGAAACCTTGTTCTCTCGAAAAAAAAAAAGACCACACTTCCATAGCAATATCGCATATCTCAAACAGGTGAGAGTAAGTTTCAGCATCCTTCATTCAATGACATTGAGAAGGCAATTGAAAACCCAATCGCCGTATGCCACAATCCAGTGGCAGCAAGCCATTTAACATTTTCCACATAAAAATTGTCCACGAAAGAGGCAAATACTTGTGCCAAAACATGACCACTAACTCCCCAGCCGTATTCTCTATGTATCTGATACAAGAGCCTAGAGAAAAAGTACCAGCAACTGTAAGTTTCCAAACAAAACGGTCTCTGTCATTTAGCAAAATTGGAAAATCCTCCACCTCCTGTACAATATCAGCTAGCAGCAGCTGATGTAATGTATCTGTAGCGAAATTACCATCCACAATGAGCTCCTTGACAAGCAAAGTACCATCCTGAACTTCCACCCTTTCCGCCAATCTAGCAGACAGTAGCCAATCATCATGCCAAAAGGAAAGCTCCCCTTTCCCACACAATACCGCAATGTGATTCTCTGCTGTGGACTGAACATCTTTCAACCTCTTCCATTCCCTCAAACCACCTGAAGCCATGGTTCTCCCCAACTGAAAGCCATATTTCATCTTGACTTGCCTCATCCGAAAAGAATCTTCTATTCGAAACCTCTACCACATCTTGTAACTGTAAGCTTGTATGAGTGAATGCTGTGAGTGGATGTTCAAACCGCCTCTGTCAAATGGCTTACAAACTTTCTGCCAGCTGCACCAATGCCTCTTAACTTTGTCATTTGAGGAACCCCAGAAAAATCTGGTAAAACACTTCTCCACGTACTTCAGAATCTGTACGGACAGATTACACGCAGCTAAAGTATACACAGCCGCTGTAGTTAAGACATGTCTAATGAGAATTACTCGATCTCCAACTGACAAAAATTTCTTTTGCCAGCCTGCAATATGCCCCTGAACCTTCTATAAAAGCCTTTGGAAATAGGACATCCTAGGCCTTCCAAAAAAAATTGAACAGCCTAGATATATAATGGGCATTGTCTTCTACGAACAGCCTGTGACTTCCTTCATCATCTTCTTCCTGTACATTGGAGCTCTACTTGGCAAGTAGATGGAGCTCTTCCGAAAATTCACCAATTGGCCAGAGCTTGATTAATAAAAATTCAGAAATTCCATCAAGCCTTCCAAGGCTGTCTTCATTCCATCGCTGAGATGCGAGATCGGGTAACCATTTCTATCCGAGACGAAATTCCCCATACTCCCTTCCACCAGCATTCGGTCAAGCCCCCTAAAAAGCACCTCAACAACTAAAATGAAAAGAGAAGGCAATAAAGGATCTCCTTGCCTTACCCCACTGCTTGAGGGAGAAAAACCACATGCTTTCCAATTAATAGTCACCGAGAAACGGTTGAAACAACAACAAATTTCTGATCAAGTTTAGGAAATGAGGACTAAACCAGAACTTCTTTAACACCTGAAAAAGAAATTCCCATGATACTCTATCAAACTCCTTAAACATACCCAACTTCATGATCAAATTGCCTCCCCGACACCTTGTGTTCAATGATTGTGTATACTCCGAGGCCAGCAAAATGTTATCAGTGATATGTCGACCCCTTACGAAACCTCCCTAATTCTCACATATCAGTTTCGGAAGCAATGAGGCCACTCTCAATGACATGACCTTTCTAATAATCTTTGATGAAAAATTGCAAAGACTTATTGGTCTATAATCCGAGAAGGCTGCCAGGTTATCAACTTTCGGAATTAGAACAATTTGTGTGGTTGAAACTTGTCTGGGAACATGAACTCCTGCCCAGAAGTCATGAATTGCCAGTACAACATCCGCCCCTATCAGATCCCAAAAACCATGATAAAACTCACCAGGGAAGCCATCTACTCCAGGGGCGCTCTCTTTGTCCAATGTAAACACTGCTTGCTTTATTTCCAATGCTGATGGAAAAGAAGATAGCTTCTGATTGTCCTTAGATGTGACTAAGCTAGGGATATCTTTCATATATTCTGCCAAATTCAAGCCACAGCCACACTTTTCCGTAAATAGATTTGAAAAATAACGCACTATTGCCTGTTCAATGTCCTGTTGTTCAACTAACCATTCTCTAGTTGAGTCCCTTATCTTATGTATCTCATTTTGGCTTTCTTAGTGTGCCAAAAAATTAAAGAAGTACGATGTACTACCCTCGCCATCCTTCAACCACCTTATTCTCCCTTTTTGCCTCCAAAACAAACACTCATTCCTCCTATGATAGACAAGCTCTGCTTGAGCTCGATGGAAGCTTTCTCAGTTTCTATCAATTGGATCCTCACTGTAGGCTTCCTCCGGCTGCAAACATAACACCTCTGCTTTCTGTATGTAACGTTACCAAACACATCCTTGTTCCACGTTCGCAACCTATTCTTCAAACGAATTAGCTTAGCAGCCAATATTTGCAGCCTGTTTCCCATCACTTCTTGGTTCCATGAACTCTTTACCACCTCCCTAAAGTCTTCGTGTCTGCTCCACATAGACTGATACCTGAATATTCTGGCCATATTTGCCGCGGCAGCCTTGACTGACAGCAATAGAGAAGCATGATCTGATGACATCCGAGGTAAATGGTCCATCCGTGTCAATGGAAAAGATTCTTGCCAACGTATATTAATCAGTGCCCTATCAAGTCTTTTCCAAAGGGGAGGAAAGGTTGAACGATACCACGTAAAACTGCTCCCTTGGTACTACAAATCCATCAAACCACAACCTTCTATACATTCATTAAACTCCTTCATAGCCCTAAGGCTTGGAATTGAACCCATAGACTCATCTTGGGAATGAACCACATTAAAATCCCCTGCAATCAACCAAGGATTTGACAAATCCTGACTAATATTTAGCATATTCAGCCACAAATCCCTCCTGTCTATATAGTTCCCCTTTGCATACACCACCGAAAACAACACATCACAACCCGATATAGCCTTTATTGAACAAGTAACAACTTGCAACAAATCTGAAATCACTTCCAGATTAATCAATTCAGACCAAAAAAGCCAAATTTTACCAGAAGAGCTGCTGTAAAAATTTGAAAAATTCAACTTATGTACATAACTTCTTATTCAATTAGCTGAAATAAAGGGTTCTAACACTCCTACAACATCTAGTTTATGCTCTTAAATTAGTTGTTTAAGATTTGCAACAGAGGTATCATTTCCAATACCTCTAATATTCCAGACGATGCTCTTCATATGGAATGGGACGGAAGGGCTGTTGGCTTGGTTTGAGACCTTGTCAAAACTGCTAGAGGCTGGGCTTCCTTCTTTCTCCTCTGTTTAACACTAATTGCACGTTCACTCCTGGTCTGTCCAACTACTGGCAGAACCACCTCCAGTTGGAACTCCTCTACAGATTCCCCTGTAGTAGAACTCTCTGCTTGCTCAAAATTGGCCACTAACCCCAAGTTATCTCTACAACTGTTGACTGTATATTGCTGATCAACAGTTGGCTTAGACTCACGGACCAGATTTGCTCTATTCTCTTGTATTCTCCCAACTGACTGAAGCAACTCGGTGAAATTCTGATCAGCCAACATAGCATTCCCCTCAGTCTGTATTACGTCTACTGCCCAGTTTGCTTGCATATCAGTTCCTGCTGCATTGTCTATGGACTTACCCTAATTCTGAACCAACTAGAGTTCAAATTTAGAAGGCGAAATAATATTCGCTTTCTTCTAAAGATGTTGCTAAAGGATCCTCTGAAATTGTTCTCTTTTGGACTACTAGAGATGTAATGAACATCAATTCTTCTGGGGAAATGCAAAAATTACTTAACATCGAAGATGGATTCCCTGCAACAGGTTGCCCCTTCAGAACATCCTTGACTCGCCAAACTGAAAGATTGCAAACTAGTGGGTTATGGTTTTTGTCCGATACTCTGTGCTCCTGAGGCTTCTGTAAATCTTCCTTTTGTTGACCACTACCCACAAGATCTTTCAAGAATGGATTTTTAATTCTACAATCCACAACATCATGTCCTATCTTCCGACAATGAGAACAATATCGTGGAGCGTCCTCCAAATGGATTGGTTGCCAGAAACCCTCCTCCACCTAATCTATCCAAATTCGTTTCGGTGGTTTTTGCTGCAAGTCCAGTTCTACACAAACTTTGGCCACACTTGGACTAGTGATATTAGCAATAGGATTATCTATCTTCAGCGGCTTCCCGACCATGCGAAAGCATGAAGCATCTCCTTCCTGTATAAATGAATCGGAAGATTAGGGAAGCTAATCCATACCGGCCCTACTAAAGGCTAGGCCTTTATATAAAAGCTCGACGTCCATTGTAAAATTTTGGTTGGAATTTTGTTCAAACTCCAAACACCTTTAACCCATAATCGACAATAGCCTTTTCCAAATGCAACCTAATCAAGATATGCCTGTTATCCATTAATCCAATAATAAACTCTCCCTTCAACCCGATTATCCTGAATTCTTTGCGGATGACTTCAATTGAAAGCTTGCCATGAGAGAATTTGCCCATCAAAGCGAGCTTGAAAGGTTGTGAGAGGTGATCCACCTTTGCTTTGCTGAAAAAGAATGTTGGTTGACCCTTGTATTCCTGTGGCTGTTTCACTAGGAATGTAGCTTGCTGCTGCCGCTAGTGCTGAAATAATTCAGTGAAAGACTTCCTCGCCCATGGATTAGGCCTGTCCTCCGGTGGCTGATCCATCGGCGGTGGTGCCGCCATCTGAGTGGTGTGAAGAAGTACACTCAGTCTCCAACTCTAGAGAGAAAAGTTATTCAAAACTGGTTGGGGAGAGAGATTACAACGTATGCCCATTAAATTTGTCACAAACATAGGCCCATTAAATTTCTCATCTTGAATACTTGAATGTGGAGAAAAGGGAAGATAATCAAACATATTCCTCTTTCCCCAACAAAGAAAATAGAAGGAAGTGATATATTAAAATCTTATAAACCATCACTTCTAAGGATTGGAAGATAGAAAAGACATTTTTTATTTACAAGGTGAATGACCAAGTATACAAGGTGTGATAATCAACAAAAATGAACTTTCAAGGCTATGCACAAGTTTGGGTCCTGGAGAGATATGGCATAGTTTGGGAACAATGTTAAGACAACACTTTCCGAGTTGAGCGTAGTGATCACTGTGTCAATGACTGCCTGCTCGTGGTTGAGTAGTCTTGAATCTAGGACTGCAATTCGAGTAGTGACAGGGTGGCACTTCTTGCCGCCATAAGTCAGAACGAGTCTGACACCATCGATGTGAAGGTGTGTGTAACCTTCGGCTCTCCATTGTGCCACCATCTTTGGTAGTATGTTAAGGGTAACATATTGCTCTTTGGAGGAGTACGAAATGTCACACTGGTCAAGCTTGGAGGACTGGACATACTCCTTCGTGTTGCCGGATGGACCTGATACCTAGAGGAAAGGATCCTCTCTATTTGTAAATATTATAAGGACTCATCAAAGGAGGAATTGCTTCCTCAACTGAAACTGACTCTGAAATAGTAGTATACTCTACAACGTTACCAATATTTGCAGAATGTAAAGAACATCTAGGTAGAGATAAAGAACTAGAAATATTTACAAGCTGAGAACTGGAACTAGGACTTGAGGTGTTTTCCATGACTATGACCTTTCTCTCCGTAATTTCTCTCTGTCATCTCGCGGAATCTAAAAATCCCTAATTCTTTCCCCCTCGTAATATAAGAGTATCCTCAACAAAATCATTGTAGACGACTTTTAAAGGGCAACATGTGGTAAAAAAAAGTTTCAAAGAAAAGGAAAACAATGAGTTTTGTTTTTAGAGCAAGAGTTAAAAAAGGAAATTCCACGACTAATATAAGAGGGTATATGAGGAAGTTTATCCTGTTCTCGACATCAAGAAAGGTTATCTTTTTTCGACACGCATGTATCAGTGAAAGTATAAACTTCTCACAACAACAAATTTTTGGATCAAAAAAACAATTCCTATCTCGACATAGTTTATGTGTTGGAAATTTTTATGCTTTTCTCAACACACTAATGTTAGCATATCGATAAAATTATACCGACACATAGATTTCATGTTGAGAAAAAAGAAAACATATCACGACTCACATTAAGTGTGTGGTTATAAACCATACTTTTCTTGACTCACTATTATTTCACTTGTTTAAACACTATCGGTGAGACTTTTCCCAACACATATATAAATGTCTCACAAAAAAAATGTATCATACTAGACTTTTTTTTTTTTTTTTTTGTAGCAATTGTTCTTGTGACTGTTATTGTTACAACAACTTGTGTTATTCCGACAATTGTTGTCATGGAGATGATCAGGTGATTTTGGTGATCACATGTCCTTCTTGTACAAATCTATGGCACAATTGACACAAGACTCTAATAGAAAATGGACGTGTGTGCCTCCTTTTAAGGAATATAGTGCCCAAATATAGTACCTCCTTTTAAGGAATATAAACCTCTCAGGATTGAGAGGATCACGGAAAGATCTCGGGAGATCCTCTTAAGGATCTTTCTACATCATTTCATGAGCAAACTATAAAAAAAGAGATAACTATACCAAAATCAGTAAACATTTTATGGTACCTTGAATGCCATTCTCTTTGCTGTCTCTCCCAAAATTCTAGCATCCGGAACCTTGCTAACATAAGCATTGGAGCTATTTCAAAGCCACTTCTCACTTTAATTGACCTTGCTTTCTGCTTGAAGGCCATTGATCCTCTTATGAAGAAGTGATATGAGGATCGAATTCTAGACCAATTTAATCAAAGGTTTCAAAATTTGTTTTGACATTGATGTATTATTGGAAGATAAAGAGGGATACATGACACATTACAGGTCAATAGGTAAGCAGATGGGAAAGTAGTGGCATGGAGACGAATATTTGAAAAGCAATGCTACACTAGTGGCAATATTTGAAGAATATTCTCTTTCCATCACATAGTATAAATCATAAGAATTAAGAATCTTTAGATACATGCTTTATGCCTAAAATTTTATCTCTTATTTATGACTTTTAATTATATGTTTTTCGCAATAAATATAAAAGAATATATCTATTCAGTAATTCCACAACGTATGCAATGAAATCAGAATAGTAATAACCTCAATAGACCAAATCAAGCTCAAATCACCTTAAAAAACCATTTACAAAATGTAAATTTTTTTTAAAAAAATCCTTTCCCAAAAATTAATTTATACCACTAATGGAGACCAAAGGTACAGGAAACCAGTGAACAACACCTCCAACGGCAGCAAATCAAAGGCTTGCATGGCGGCGATGATTAGATCTTCAAGGGTTTCTACAAAAATGGAGTTGCAGACTGTGGGGAGGAAAACAATTGCACCTATCTTTGTTGCAGGGGTTTCGCGGCCGTTGTACTTGTTAAGTTATACACTCAAGCCAAAGACAAGTCGTTCTTTTTCAAATAGCCCACAATAATTTCTATTTTTAAAATTAATGGCGTTTCATAATCATCATTAAAATAAAATTTATTTTGATAATTAAATCTCCAGCTTTGTATAAAACGGACATAATAAAACGACAGTTGTATATTGAAATAGATACTTAAAATACTTGTGGTCTTGGGAAAAAAAAGGCAAATATTAAAATGGCAGTTATAGAAGTGTCGTTAGAATTTTAATCATTTATGAATAAACACAAAATATAATACTGTAGTTAACTAATAGAAAGTTAAAAGTTTGGTGGTTCACATAACCACTGAGATAATGGATAGAAATGAAATAAGAGTTAATATATTTAATTTAGGTCACATAGTTCACTCAATATATTTAGCACACTAATGCTCCGGTCGCGAACTGATGACTTGAGTATGCTGCTTTAAGACAAAATTAAATTTCTTAATTCTTGCACTAAGGTTTTATAATTCACTCAGTAAATGTTGTTAATTTGTACAAATATTTTTATATTTTAGAAAAGATAAGAATTTATATTTCAGGAAGGAAGAGGTATTTAAAAATTAAGTAATAATGACTTAATTTATAATTAAGAAAAATTAATATTTATATCACAAGCACATTGGATGAAATCATATTACTGAGGTGGGGATTCTAAACATCTTCTATGACAAAATTTCAATAAAATTTGAATTTAATCTAAATGTTCATCTAATAGAATAAATTAATTGGGCTTTTGGCCAGTATGGTCCTGCACGTTTAGGGCAAACTATGAAATGGTACCACAAGTTTCTTTTCTTCCATAACGATCACAAAAGAATTTACGATCTGCCAAAATAGTCCAAACCATCATCTGCCAACCAATTAAATGGCGGATCCGGTCACGTGGCAAGCACATGATTTATTTTAAAGGGCAAAACTGTCCTTCCACGTGGCAGGCACATGGAAATTTTATTATTTTGTTAAAATACTTTTCCACTTCAAGTATTAAGAGAATATTTAGTAGATTTTTTTTCTCATATTACCCTTTTAAATTATAACAAAAAAATCATTACTACTCATAAAACCTTTAAATATTTATTTCTCATATCTGAAATGCTTCTTTTCTCTGTCCAAAATAGCACTTATTTCAGAATGAAGGTAATAATTATAATGAAGAATAGTTTTCAGATTATCTGAAGAAAAATTACTTTGTATTACCATGAGGTCGGAGAAAGCCGATATAAGACGATGAATCTCATTAATGATGGCCATTAATAAAACTTATTTAATTTTAGCAATTAATTATTGGTCTTATTGATAGCTATTAATGTTATTTATGAACCATCACTAATAGTCATGATGGTTTCCTTCATGTCAGAGGTGGACTTCAGCTACAAGGCATTAGGCTTTTTTCGATAGTTGAAAACGATCATTTCTGATGGTTTTAACCGCCGGAGTTGATCAATTCCGGCAGTTGGGTTTGTGCCTCTATTTTGCTCTCCTGAAGCTACTTTGCCGGCGGTGGCAATTATTATTTCTTTTTTTGGCAGTTTTCCTTTGCCAGTAATCAAAGAATACACTTCTCCTCCTTTTCCTTTTCTACCAAAATTGCCAAATTATTAAATTTCTTCTTTGTTTAAAATCTTATTTTTAGTTTTTCTATATTCAAAATTTAATTTAATTATTTAATAAATATAAAAAATATTATTTATATTAATGGTTAAATTAATCAAAGATAAAGATAAATTTAAATTAGTGACAAAGCCAATGATTGTTTATTTGACCTTAAGAAGTAATAATATACTCATGGATTTATATAGAAAATAAATTTACTTATAAGAGTTTTAGGAAGTGATGTGGAGTTGGTCATCCATTTTGTATTTTTTTGATAATTTTCAAAATCACAAAAAAAGAAAAAAAAAAATCTAACCAGAAAATACTTTACTTTTTTGTCAAAATCCTTAGACACCAAAAAATTCAATACAAACCGTCAAAAAACTCCTTTTTTCCCCTACAATCTCCATGTTCTCCAAGTAAGTGAGGGAAATCCATCATAAAAAGTAATTTCTTAAATGGTTTTTTTTTAATCACAAAAAAAGTCCACCAGAAATTCTCTTTTTTCTTGTAGTGTCAAGCTTGAGTTGGGTCCATATTATTGTGTTATTCATCTTTCTTGCTTGTAGGAGATGAAAGTTGTAATGACTAGTATACAAAGAAAAGGACAACATATGAATTGAATTTGATTTCCTTTGGCCTTGTATATGTGGACTACAACTGTGTGGACTTTTCTAAATCCTTTTAATTTAATGGCAAGCAGTATTACAACTTAAAATTGAAAGATTTTGAATTTGAGATACTATAAGAGTAATTAGAGAAACACTTAGTAAGTGGTGCTAAGCTTAGGCCCTATTTCTCCTAAAAGGCTTTTTTAAAAAAAAATAATAAATTACTAATAATGTTTAGACCAATTTGCATACATCTCAATTGTTTTCTAGGAATTGCAACTTATTAACGCTCTAGTAAATTCCTAAGGGTTGAAGGGTTTACAAAATAAAGGTTCAGCCTAGTTCCATAATGCCCTGGGTCAATCCACAGGCCTCCAGATCCATAATTTTATTCATTTGTATTTTCTAAAACACAAAAACTAATTGTACAAACACACACACACACACACACACACATATATATATATATATATATATATATATATATATATATAAATTACTTACAAT
>JAOXNR010034922.1:0-21632 GCA_028571225.1 Parsonsia alboflavescens | reverse complement strand
AACGAAATGGTTGAGGAATGGGATTGAGGGGACGGTTAGGGGGTGAGGGTAAAGTGGTGGGATTAGAAAATGAAATTTTTTTCTTTAAAAAAAAAATTGAAGAAAAAAGAAAGAAGGATAAGGGGGAAAAAAGTGAAATATAAGAATTAAAAAAAATAAAAAAAATAAAGAGAAATATGATTATTAAAAAGAGTAAGTATGAAAGATGGAATGCTGGAATTTTTTTTTTTTTAAAATTTTTTCTTTTTAATATAAGCTACTTTTATAACTTAAAGAAAAAGTCAAGTAAAAAAATTTAGGGGGAAAAAAAAAAGAAACTGAAAGAAAAGTAAACAAGATTATGAAAGAAAAAATGGGGAAAAAATGTGGAAAAAAAAAGGAATTTTTAAAAAAAAAATGAAAGAGAAATATGAAGAAATGATTCAAAGGAGTGAGTTTGAAAATTTGGAGTGTTGGAGTTGGAGTGATTCTTTGTTAAAGCTACAAAGTTAAAGTCAAATAAGTTAAATGAGTAATCATGATTATTTATGTTTAAATCATTTATAAATCAAAACTTAAATGATTTGAATGTAAATGAATGTGATTTATCTATTAACTTAAATGGGTAGTTGATTACTCATGTTGCTATCCCTATATATAATCATAATAATGATAAAAATTTTATTATAATGATTGTTTTAAAAAAATTTTTTGTACTTTATTAAAAAAATAAAATATTTATTTTTGTTTTATGATAATTTTTTCAAATATTTTATTCTATTATTATGATTTTTAAAACATAAATTTTTTTTTCTAAAAATAAATAAGTTTCCTTTGTATTTCATATTTTATATTTTCTCTTGTAAACTTTTTAGTGCATGAAATAATATGTTATGTATTTGTAAATAATGTTAATTATATTATTATTAATAAATTTAATTCAATTCATAAATTAATATATTTCTAACTTTTTTTTTGCTGAATCCCTTTATCAAATATTTATATAAAATTTTATTGGGAATTATATATCAAAATAATTTTTTTAAAGAAATCAAGGACAATTTTAAAAAATTCCTAGATTACCATAAAAGTTGTTATAAAAATAAAATTTGATAAATAAATAAATATTATTTTTTTAGAGGGGGTGGGGGGAACATGATCCTTACTAATAAGAGGATTCGAATCCGAAATCTCAATCAATTGATACCTAACCAATAATAAAGATTAATTGTTATTTTGTTTCATAAATCAATTTTATAGAATTGTTTTATAAAACGGTTATCGTTCTCGAGGAAAAAAAAGATAAGAAAAGAAAGAAACAAATAGACCCTAATGTTCTTTCTTGACTATTGAGAAGGCAATACTGAATGTGGATCGGTGGAAATTAAAAAAGATTCCTTTTGCTCTGCGTTCCCATGGAGACCAGCGTATATAATGCATCTTCACTAACTGGGCATGGCGGGTCCCAGCTGCCCGGGTAATGATTGTGATATCCAATGAGCAATGGATAGCCCTCAAAAACAATGCCTCGTGCCAAAAAGGAAAAGAAAATTGAGGCTTTGGAATGGATTTTTAAGAAATTGATTGCTACATATATTTCCCATTTCCTTATTTTGCCACCCAAAATTTTAAGTTCTTATAATTATAAATCTTATAAATATTGCATCAAGATATATCATAATCACAGCATGATGATCGCCTTTCATAAATATTAGTGAGACTAATCCAAATTCAATCAAAATCATTAATATTGTAATTAATTTTCAAATATATCCAAATTGATTGATCAAATTTCAATTTTATCCATTTTCTATAAATATTTCATTTCTATCTAAATGGATTGATCCAATTTCATCCTATACCCAAATTGACTTTTTATATTTTTGGGTAATAAAAATTATCCTGAAAATTGAAAATTACGTCTTTACCCTTCATTTTTCAATACCTAAATCGAGAATCGAGACTCAACTTTTCATCTTCGTCTTGATTTTATACGTAACTGTCCACTACTTCTCGAAAGTCGGATCACCATAATAATTCACTGGATAACTCAACTCACTTTCATTTTCTTTCCACACCAAACCGAGAATAGGCCCTCACTTTCATTTTCTTTCTTCCTTCCACTCTTATTTTCTTTTCCCTCACTCCCTCACTCTCATTTTCCTTCCACTCCCTTCTTCCCTTCTTCGCTTCCTCACCGACGGCGTTCCTTCTTCACTCCCTCACCGGCAGCGTTCCTTCTTCACTCCCTCACCAACGCGGCTCTTCCTTCACTTCCCGGTAGGTTTTTTTCACTTGAGCCTTGATTTTGTCCGTTGTTTAACTTCAATTTTGTAGTTTGTTGAAAGCATGGATTAACTGTACTGTATTGTGCATGGGTTTTGAATATTGACTCTCGAATGGTTTAATTTGGGTGTTGATCGGTTGAATTCTCTCGATCGTCTTGAATTTAGGTCACGGGTGTTGAATTTTTTCATGGGTCTCAAATGGATGGTGCATGGGTTTTGGGTATTGGGTCTCGAATTGTTAAATTTGTGTCTGGAATGGTTTAATTTGGGTGTCGAATTGTTAAATTTGTAGGGTCTCGAAATTGGCTTGCTGTCTCGAAATGGTCTCATTGTCTTGAATGGCTTGCATTTGTTTTGAATATTGTCTCGAAATGGCTTGCCTCAAAATTGTCTCTACTATCTCGAATGGTATTTTTTGTCTCGAAATTTACTATGGTCTCGAATGACTTTTTGTTGATCTAGAATTTGTGATTACAAGTCTCGAATGAATTGTGTTTTGTCTTGAATGGTTTAATTTGGTCTCTGGTCTCGAATGACTTGTGTCTCTGAATTGTTAAATTTGTAGGGTCTCGAATGGAATTTTTTTTGTCTCAAAATTTACCATGGTCTTGAATGGCTTTTCTTTGATCTAGAATGGGTTCTCTATAGGCAAGAATTTGTTGTTATGGGTCTTGAATGGATTGTGTTGGGTCTGCAATTAGTTTAATTTGGTCTCTGGTCTCGAATTGGTTTAATTTGATCTTTGGTCTGAAATGGATTGATCGTTATCTCGAATGATTGAATTTTTCTTGAATGGGTTAATTTTTGTCTCGAATGGTATACATTGTGTGTATATCCTATCTATATCGTGTCTGGAAATTGTGCATTTTGTCTAGAATTGTCTAGATTGTTTCTTGAAATATTTATAGGTTGTATATGGAAATAATATTATTTATTAATTAATAATAATTATAATATTATTAATTAATTTGAAAGTGATAATTAATTTTTTCAACGTTATAATAAATGACATTAGACTGTAGATATATGGATCCAACGCAACATGCCTTTGAGCTCCGACACGATCCCGTTGTGCCTGATGGGAGCACGTTTAGCTCACATGATAAGTATTCGATGGTTACAAGTATCGTGGACCTGCTACGGCGTCATGGGGCACTACAACGTTTTTGGATAGGCAATTTCGGATACATGGTAGATCTTCCCCATCATCGTAGAGCGTATTATGCTCGAGTTGCCCAGCATATATTGCAATAGGAGGTAATTTTGGAGCGTGAATGGCCTAACGAGATGTGGTTCTTCATCAGAGGCTAGTTACACTGACTGGGCCTCTAGAAGTATGCTTTCCTCACTAGTCTACGTTTTAGGGTAGTAGACCGACGTATTATTAATAGGCCACCGACGGCGGGTTCTACCATGGCTTGATTGATTGGGATCAATCCGGCTACTCCAGATATGGTCTTGACGAGGTGGGAGGCCATGGTCGTGGGCCAATTGTCTATCGATGATGCCCTCAGACTGGCATACGATATCATCATAGGTCACTGGATATTCACCCGAGAGCCGACTGCAGTCATCCCCTTTTACGTATGGAGGATGTTAGATGATCTGGAGGATGTAGAGTCATTCCCATGGGGAACGATCCGGTGGAGCCACACAATGCATTCTTATAGACAGACCATCTCTGAGGATGCCCTGAAGAGACATTTATACGACAACAACTGGCTATTGCTGGTAAGTTTTCATATTATTAATTAAATTCATGTATCAATGGTGTTTTTTAGACTTTCTAAATACTAAATTGAAATTTGTTTAATCTTATCTTTAATTAGTGATGGGCGTCCGAGCACTTCCCAGCCCTGCCTCCTCAACTGTGTAGGGATGCCCAGGATGCGAGTAGACGTGGCCTCTCCCACGTAGGTTCACGACGCCCGAGGTGCCTTACCCTTCGACGTCCTTGACTTGGGACGGCCGATTGGGGCGAGTTACTTGATGAGGTAAGTGAATACCTTATCAATGTTCACTTTCATTTGAAAAATTGGTTATTATCACTAAATCAAATTTAAAATTACAGGGGTGTGCAGACGCCTCGTATATCGAGGCTGATCGGGAGGAGCTACAACAACCGTATTGGGCTGATTTCGCCTGTATCTCACACATTGCAGCGACATCTTGGGGTAATTATCTGCCGAGCTCATTTTGGGTGGAATGCAGACAAGGATCGCCGGTTTGGCCGTTCGATCAAGTTAGGCTAATCACAATTTCTAGAATTTAAGTTGATTTTGTATAATGCTAAATATGAAGATCATTGATACTTTACTTTTATTTGATTTTAGATCCCACGTCATGATGGAGATGTGACTGAGGAGAGAATTGATCGAGATCGGTTGATTAGTTCAACCAGGTCCGATACGATCCGGGGGATGGTATATATCTCATTGTATTTTATGTTATTGTAGTAGATTAGTCGATGTTATTCGATATGATTGTATTTATTTTGTTGATTTTCTTACCTTGTGAGTAGGTTATAAGTTCGTGGATCCAGGCTGCCACGGGGAGTCCTCCGGTTGAGGACCAGGAGAGAATACACCCCTCTCCCATCCCGACTCAACACGATCGGAGTCGACACCAGGCATGTACCTCTTGCTATTTAAATAACCCCCCTGAAAATATTGCTGATGGATTCTAGCTATGTTTTATAAATATAGTTTCCAGCGATGGCTGATGTACCATGCCCAGGGTTGAGATCTTATTACGTCAGCTTGAGGACCGATTACTATAGAGACATGAGCTGATCCTCCAGCAGCTCACGTAGCTCGGGGAGACGTAGGCTGAGATCCTTGAGCGGCTCACGCATATCAAGCGTCAGCTCGATGTGTTGGAGAGGGATGACAGTTGTTGAGATGCTCCGCCATTATATGATTCCCCTTCTCGAGAGCCAGCTACGCCCATGCCCGAGGGGGTTACTAACTCCATCGATGTCTTAGTCAGACCGATGGCCACCCCTCACCCGGCATCTCCCATATTCCTCGATGACACCACACGGGTAAATTTAATTTCGTAAATCAGTATTCATTTTGGTCACTGTTTTTTTATCTAATTTTTAATTTTAAAATGATTCCTTTCTTTTTTTAAATAATAGGTCGATGCACCTATTAGTTAGGGAAAAGATCCAAACACGCCTCCGACTCTAGAGTTTCTAGCCACAGAGGTTCCCATAGTCCCAGCCAAGACTATCTAGGTAAATTTTTGATCGTAATCTGGGACTTTTAGTTTATGTTGCTCGTTCATTTTATTATTAAAGAATTTTATTGTAATTATTGGCAAATTTATTCTTTTAAAGTACTATTCATTATTTTTAATAATTGTTTTGTATATTTTATTAGGGGGCTCGATTGAACACGTCGACTCAAGCCCGCAGCCACAGTTGTAAGATCACCTTACACCGATCCACCCCATCACATCAAGTCATCTCGGCCACAGAAGAGGTCGAGGACGAGAGGTGGGAGGAGGATTCGAGTGTTGGAGGTACGGTGGGAGATTCTTGCTCCCGTGATGGATCCCTACACCTTCAATTGGACTCGGTTGGATGCCTTTTGTAGCATCGGAGCTTCAGCGAGGTAATTCACTTTCTTTTTTTGATTAACTTGCATTTTATAACCTTCTCGTTTTATAGTTTAACTAAATTTTTGCCATAGGAGCGTGACTGGGTAGTGCGACTCATTTGTTGAGGATGACCTGAAGAGTGTTAGATCCATGTCATTTCACATCGAGGACGATTAGGTTGACTGTTTAATGAAGGGGTTGAGAAGAGTGACAAGGGATGTCCCATCAATTTATCCCTGCGGAGCCCGTTTCACATTCTCTCAGGCATACTTCTACGTACGTAGGTAAATTTTGCATTCACCTCTATTTTATTTATGTTAGTTACAACATCATGTTTTAACTAACTCAAATTATAGAGCATTCTCCAAGGTGCGTGGGAGCAGACCAAGGCATCTCAAGTGGAGCCGGGGACTTATGAGTTCGATGCCTTTGTCACTGATTGAGTCGGGGGAGACTCGGACCTGGGAGAGGTAGCATGGTGGGAGGTAGAGGAGGTATTTCACTTCATTTTCTGCAAAACTCTTGGTTTAAATTATGATTTATTTAATAGTAATTGATTTAATATTTGTACAGTGTATATAGGTATTGATGCCTTGGTGCCTACACTCACACTGGGTGTTACTCCGAATCTTACTGGAGGGGTGTCGGATCACATTGTCTGATCTAAAACCATTGGCTGAGGCAAAGGGCTCTCGATTGGACTTTATGGCATCGGTCTGTTCGATGTTGCCATGATTACTACTGTAGGATGGCTTTTATAAGGGGATGGGATTGCTCCACCCACAGAGGTTCACCGGTGGTTTTGTTAACCCCCCGACTCATCACAACACTCCATCCCTGTTCAGCCAGACAGTGCTAGCTGCGGAGCTTACATTTGCTATTATATGACATAGCTGATGAGGGGGCATGTTAAGGAGATGCCCCGCTTGTCTTCTACAGAGCCTATAACGCAGAGCATTCGGGATGAGATGACATGGATCATGTTACTGGGGAGCAATTTGTTGACGACTTCCTAGTTTTTTTTAATTTATTGTAAATTATTTCCCATAGTAGTCATAATCTTTTTTTTTTTTTTTGGTAATCAATATACTAATGATAAATGTATATTATATCAATGTTATAACATACCCTTTTTTCATTTTGGTCCCTGAAGTATTTTTTTTGGCTAAATTAGGACTCAAACTATACTCTTTTTCTATTTTGGTCCTTAAAGTATTTTTTTTTGCCAAATTAGGACTCAAACTATACCCTTTTTTCATTTTGGTCCCTAAAGTATCTTTTTGTCAAATTAGGCCTCAAACTATACCATTTTTTTTTCATTTTGGTCCCTAAATTACTTAAGGACCAAATTAGGACTCAAACTATACCATTTTTCATTTTTTTCCCTAAAGTATTTTTTTTATCAAATTAGGATTCAAACTATACCTTTTTTCCATTTTGGTCCCTAAAGTATTTTTTGTGGCGAATTAGGAGTCAAACTAACAATTTTTGCATTTTGGTCCAATTTTTTTTTTTTGCCAAATTAGGACTCAAACTATACTCTTTTTTCATTTTGGTCCCTAAAGTATCTTTTTTGCCAAATTAGGCCTTAAACTATACCCTTTTTTTTTTGCATTTTGATCTCTATAGTACTTAGGGACCAAATTAAGACTCAAACTATACACTTTTTCATTTTGGTCCCTAAAGTTTTTTTTTTGCCAAAATGGCCAAAACGGTATAGTTTGAGTCCTGATTTGGCCAATAATTCTATGTTTATAATAAGTAAATATATAAAAAAATCCCTATACAAGGTAAAGACGAATGTGGCCTTGATTCAGTGACAAAACTGTAATTTAAATTAAATGACAAATTAATGTTTCTTAAAATAATAGCATTTACATGTCATGAACCATGTCAACATTAATATTGTCAGGATAAAAATCCACATCCTTCACAGAGAAATTGACATGAACGTTAACAAAATTTATCCTGAAAGATTGTTTGTGTGGAATTCGGATCAGATATGGGCATTTCATGATTTAAGTCAGTCACTGTTGGATCATTTTCTTCGGGATGTTTTGCTTCCGTATTGTGAGCATTTGGACAAGTGGTAAGATTATGTCCTTTACTCTTGCATGGGGAGCAAGTTTTCCTTTGATGGAATTATTCGTTCCTAGAGATAAAGTAAGCCTCTTGTGGTCTTCCAACAGACCTTTTGAAAGTAGGAGGATTGACGACCCTATCATCAATACCTGCAATTGAATTTAAATACGAACACAAGCGTATAGGTTGTCTCCAAGGTGCATGTGCTATCCTCAACTTTTCCGTGTGAAATGAATGATCAGGACATAGAGTGTAATAATGAGCCACAGTTTCTCTATAAAAAAGAATTAAGGTAAATGAGTTGTGGAAATATCTAATTACATGCTTATAGAATAAAAAAGAAATCGAAGAATTGGGTTCTAATGGGCCATACTTGGTCTTGAATCTCAAATGGAAAACACTTGAGTCTCGAATGGATGATTTGGATCTCGAATAGAAGAATTGTATCTCGAATGGACCACACTTGATCTCCAATCTCGAATGAACCATACTTGGGTCTCGAATGGAAGGGATGGGTCTCGAATGGAGGGTATGGATCTCGAATGGACCACAATTGGTCTCAAATCTTGAATGGACAACTCTAGGGTCTTGAATTTGGATTTTATTGTCTCGAATCTCGATTCTCATTTTTATAATGGACCCTTTTCTCTCGAATTGAGAACTAATGTCTCGAATGGACCTTTTAAATTTAGCAGATAAGTCTAGAAATAGATAAAAAAATTTACCTGGCAATAGCAATGGCATGTTTATAGGGTATCTCTTCCACTTCCCATCTCCTACATCCATAGGTTTTCTGAAGGATATCCACCAGAACATTTGGTTCATTTGGTGGATTTCCTATGACATATTTCTCTCTATCCTGAATGGATGTAGTCCATAGCCTCTCAAGGTCCACTTTCACAGCTTCTTCCTGAATTCTTTCCACCGCTCGCGTGGTGATAATATCTGACATTGTAGCTGCTACTTCTCTACTTTTGTTGAACCAAGCCTGACACAAACTCCTAAAACACTCATGTGCAGATGTAATGGGCAATTTCTGAGCTTTTTTGATCAGGTGGTTGAAGGACTCCACGATATTGCTTATCATTTGGTTGTAGCGATTGTTTGGACAATATGCCCATGACCAACTTGGGCGTACTACCTCGACATCCAACCAACGATGAACTCCAAGATGCATCTCTTTAATGTCTCCATAATATAGGTCTTATGTCTGCTTGTCATAGGCATATGCCGCATTTTTAAAACGGAGTGCAACCTGAGGACTTTTGTAATTTGTCTTTAAGATTTCCTTCAGATGTCGATAGCAGAAGGCATGTGGAACCTCAGGATATATTGTCCTCACTACATGCAGTATGTCTTTGTGCCGATCAGATACAATAACCAAATTATCTCGCAATCCATATGCAGTCTTGAATCTTCTCAAGAACCACTCCTATGAATCGTTGCCTTCCTCCTCGCCAAACATAAAAGCAAGGGGAAAAGTTTGTCCATTTCCATCTACATAAATAGTTGCATAAATTTTTCCCTCACATACCTCTTTCAGGTGTGTTGCATCTATGACAATTATGGTCTTCATGTACTTGAAACCCTCAATCGAAGGACCAAGTGCACAAAATGAGGTCAGAAATTGCTCATCTCGCATACGTATACTAGTCACCGTCCCCGGCATTACACACTTTATCATATGGAGGTATGACGGTAGCTGTCTGTATGAGTTTTCTGGAGTTTCATAGGCTATGTCTTTAGCACGCTGTAAAGATCACCAGACTTTGGTGTAGCCGAGCTTCACACCATAATTCTCCTGTATGTCTTGAATCACATTTTTAGGGATGTGATTCGCATCGGCGAGTTTACCAGTTTATATACTACCAATCGTTGTTAAACTTACACTCCTATTTTGGCTTTGCTGTACCGTTTAGATACAAGTGTGAGTTGAGACAAACTTGTAAATAATCCAAATTTGGCATTCAGCACTTCGATTTGCACTTATCATAAAAGTAAAATCTTTTTGGTTCTTACATTGTGCCTCAAATCTTCCTCTATCTGAACGTACCATGTAATATGGAAATCGATTATTAAGTGAATATTCACCGACTGCTGCTACCAGTTCATCCCTATTATTAAAGACTGCATCCTTTCCAATAAAACCCACTAGTGGAACAATATCGTCTTCCAAAAAATGCACATCTTGGTAGTCAATCCAGACCACGTTTGCAAAGTGAGTAAAAGGGTCCGGTATAAATTCTTCAAATGGAATCACCTGCCTCATCTCATTGTGGAAGTTTTCATCATTGTCATTGTTGTCACCATTGTCATCATCATCAACACAACACTGTGAATATATTCTTCATTGAATTCATAATTATCATCTGTGTGAATATATCCAGATGTCCCCCCTTCATCATTTACATCAATAAATCCTGCCCTTTCATGATCATTTAGATCGGATGAACAATTACTGCCAATATCAATACTGATACCACCCTCTTAAGTCCTTTGAATTTTGTTCACGATGATAACTTTAGGATCCCCTTCCCCCTTGAAATACAGGATGCCATACATGTCTTCAATCTCTATTAATTTCATACTTCCATCACAAAATTTAGAAGCAATTGAGATTTGTATGTCAAATTGGTTTAAGTCAATCTTCATCAAGTTTGCCATAGTTCTCCTCAAATCTTCATAGTTCACATCAAAGGGTACAACTAGTGCACAACCTTCCAAGTAGAGAACTCTCGTGAATAGCAATCCTCATGTAATCCATTTCTACACTGTGTCATGAAATCAACTACGTGTGTCTCGAAATCCTAAATCCTCTATCTCGAAATCCTCTGTCTCGAATCTCCTATGTGTGTTTCCAAAGTCTCATTTCTTCTTCGGAAAGCCTCTTCTCTTGTCTAGAATTCAACAATCGCTTATCTCGAAATCACTTTAATAGGTCTCGAAATATACCTGTCTTACTTCTTAAAAGCCTCTTCTCAGATCTCGAAATCTCCTCACTTCGATGGAAATCTTTACAATCCTACCTTCCTTCCTCCCTCCTCCCAGATAAACAATACAGAACGAATAAACCCAGGCTTTCAAACACCAAAGAAAAAAAAAAACAAAGAAACAAACCGAACAATGTACCTTCGAACACCCCTACCTTCATCTTCTTGATTTCGCAAAACAAAAATCAACAACCGAACAATAAAAAACTGGGTTTTTTTCTTTCTCTCGTATAAGGGAATCATTCTTTTGAGCAATTTTCTTAGTTATGGTTCAAAATTTCTGATCAAATGAATGATGCTAGTTGTAGTTTCTTCAATTCATTTTACATGTAGTTGGGTTCAGTTTGGTGTATTGAATGTTGGGGGGTAAGATAGTAAATGCATATTAAAGGAGAATAAATGTTATGTTTTGATTTTTTTTAATTAAAAATCAAAATGGGTATAGAATGAAATGTTAGTTTTAGATATGAATAATTGTGAAATGTTGTGAAGATTTGAGTAAATAAAAAATTACTGTTTCAATTTGGGTAAAAATGAAAACGCCATTTAATATTGTTGTGGGATTTCTTTTTTACATAACTAACCATACAACTACATACTTTTTGCCATATAATATCTTGCTTTTGGCAAAGAAGCAATAAATAAAAAGTCAAGAAGGCTTGTAATAGAACCAATGTTTTGATCTATTTGTCCCATACAACTATGATTGTCATGGATGTAGGGATGGCAAAATGACCATACACGATGAGTATCCAAACCGGTCTGACCCGTTTAGGGAGGGTATTACTTGACATATTTTAAAATAGGAACACGTATGGGTTTCAAAGGGAAGACCCGTGAGCAGGTCAAGTCAGGCCTTGGGCTGGCTAATGACTTGGCCTGTCTTGTTTCTTCCTTTTTTTTTTTTTGTTAATATATATATATATATATTAAAAACTATTAACTTTAACCCTAATCTTCTTCACTCCTCTCTCTTTCTTCCCTCTTTCTTTGCACCGCTGCTTCTCCCTCTCTTTTCTTTGCTACTTCTTCCTCTCTATTTCTCTCAGCACGGCATCCGATCTCCCTCTCTCAGCATCGCATTCCATCTCCTTCTCTCTTTCTCTCTGTGCCGCTTCTTCCCTCTATCAGCACCACATCCCATCTCCTCTCTCCCCCAACCGTTGCTGCCTTCTTTCTCTCTACGCCATTTCCCATTTCCCATTTCCCCATCCATTGCGCCGTTGTTGCCTTTCGTCTCAAGCTGCCATTGCTACTGCTTGGCCTTTACTGTCTGCCCCTACTACCAGCTAGTAAGATCGTCGGTGGTGCGATGTTCACTTTCCATCCATATCTATTTTCAGCTGCCTTTATTGTTGCTTGCAGCCCATTTGTGAAGGAATAAAGGTAGTAAATTAATTCTAAAGGAATAAGATGACTCCTTCTAATTTTCAGCTTCTGCTAAAATGGATCTGTATTTGGTGAAATGTGAAATGGTGGTTAAATCTTCAATGTTCAATTTTAATATATTTTGCATTTTCAATGTTCAATTTTGCAATTTTATCTTCCGAATCGTTTTATTTCCTTGAAATCTCCTTGACATTTGACAGCTACGGCAAGTTGAAAATGATTCTTCAATTTCAATTTTTTGTACCTAATTGCAGGATTTTGTACTTTTTAATTATTTATTTATTTTTGTCAAAATGATAATTATGTGAATTTTTTTTGTTGTTCTGATTAACCCATCTGTATCAAGTTGGTTGGGTCAAAATGGGATAGGTCGGGCCTAGTAGGAATAGAATGGGGCAGGTCACGAGCCAGGGTGGGTCTGGCTCCAGGAAAGGTAAGGCAGGTATGAGTTTTCAAAAACTTGCCATGGCCTACCATATTGCCATCCCTACATGGATGGAGTTTATTCGAATTCGATTCTAAACCAGACTCATCCAATGTTATGAGGATTGGGCCGATTGGACCTGTCAGATTGTGAACCGATCCTCCAATTGGTTTGGTTTAAGCTATTAAGCCACTTTTTCTTAAAACTATCATATTTTTGACCCATTTGGATGAGCTTATAAAAAAATTGTTTTTTTTTTCTTAAGTTAAGTTGTTTTGTGTTTAGATGCAGTACCTTATAGTACTTTTCAAAATTAATACTTGTTTGGATAAAAAGACATTTTTAATGTCTTTTTTTTTTTTTTAAAAAAAATTGTTTTTATTATATGTTTTTAAGATTAATAAAATAGTTATACTCTATAAGTTATAATATATTAAATGGTAATATTTTAATGTATTTAAGTAAATTTTAAATTATTTTTGACACTATACATTTAAACCCAGACCCTTTAAAAAAAATCAAAAACTAAAAAATAGATTGAAAAATAATAATAAATAAATTATGTTCAATTAATCTCGAAAAATCTAAAATAATAATTGTTATTGTTTTTCTATTTTTCATATATTTTTATTTTCTATATGAATTTAAAAAAAGGAATTTTAAAAATATCATAATAGAAAAATAAGGAAATAGTCAATAAAGAAGATAAAGGAGCAAAAAAAAAAAAAAAAAAAGTTAAAAAAACAAAAGAATGGAAGGCACTATTGGTATGCTGAAGTTTTGGGGGCCTGAGGTGAGGGGTGAAAAAAAACTGAAAAAAGAAGAAAAAAAAAAAAGAAGCAGCTGAGAGGCAACGACCAGCAGCTGTAGGCGGAATTTTTTCTTGCCCGGGGGGGGGGGGGGGGCCTGGGTCTGGGAATAGGGTAGGGGTGCCAGGGTGGAAGGCTAAAACAAAAAAATTAGTAGGAAAAAGGAAAAAAAAAGAGAAAATGTAATAGAGGAGAGAGTTGCATAAAAAAGTATTTAAAATTTAAGTGGAAATTTTTGGCTTAAAATTTGAGTGATTTTTTGCTTTTGTGTGTGTGTGTGTGTGTTTTTTGGCCTTTTCATTTAAGTTCAAACAAAAAGAATCCAAATAAACGGAGCTTTTATTTGAATTGTTTTGGACTGATCGGTCCAACCAATAAACCATTAAATTGGTTGGCCACGCATTAAACCGTACGGTCTAAAAGAAAAAATAAATAAAAAATGTAAACTTCCCATCTGTAGATTTCATTGTATCATCATTTGGGGAATCTTGTTAGTATATTGGTTTAGTGCTAAAATTTTCTAATGAATTAAAAAGATCCTTTTGATTTTTGTTATGTCTCATATGAATATTTGTGTATAGAATACACCTTAACTTTGATCATATTTTCTACTATAATAACTTAATGATTAATGATAAATTAATTATTAATGTTATTCTACTAAGTGAGAGCTTTGATTTGATATGTTACGCGAATGTAGACGTGTAAAAAATAAGAGAAAAATTCAAATTCAAAGTAGTTTGATCGAATATCGCAAACATCACTGTTTATTAGAGTATCGCTGTTCACTATTTATCCCATATCGAAGAAAGAAGGACTAAACCACATAGTCCTTCCCATGTATATAGAACAAATGCCAACTACCATAGGCACATGCTATTTTACTTCTCGAACAATTTCATTTTTTACTTTCATGCTAACTTAAGTTTTGAAGAAGTATCGAGAACCAACCCCGATACATTCTAACAACTTTCTATGTAGGAACATTCTTAACCTGAAAGTCCAACCCAAATGTTGAAGCTAGAAGTTCAATTCGAAACTCCCACTCAAAGTTCAACTACAACATAATGGCACCCATTGCGTTCTAAAGCACGAATTTTTTGTGACTTTCATTTCACAAAGATGAAAGTCCAAAAATCCTGAAACTCAAATTTTCACCCGAAAGTTAAAGTTTATATTCATGGCTTTCATCTCACAAAGATAAAATCCAAAAATCTCGAAACTTAAACTTTCACCCGAAAGTTAAAATTTATATTCATGACGTTCATCTCACAAAGATAAAGTCAAAAAATCCCATAACTCAAACTTTCACCGGAACATTCATGATTCATATTCATGACTTCCATCTAAAATTTCGAAATTAAAACTTTCACCTAAAATTGATCCATTTAAAATTTCAGAACTAAAACTTTCACTAAAAGTTGATCTATCTAAAAGTTTGAGAGTAAAACTTTCATGATTTCCATCTAAAATTCCTGAACTAAAACTTTCACTGAAAGTTGATCCATTTAAAATTTTGGAACTAAAACTCTCATCGAAAGTTGATCCATCTAAAAGTCCAAAAGTAAATCTCTCACCGAAACATTCATGATTCATATTAAAACTAAAACTTTCATGGAACATTGATACATTTAAAATCCTACAACTCCCTTTTTGAAAGTGCAAGGGGCCTTACTGCCAAAAATACTTATATGTTCTTTTTGTTTTCTTTTCGGAAGGGCATATGCACCTGACATGATAACTTTGATCATATTTTCTTTAATAGTAACTTAACCAAAAAGAAACCATATTCATTTGGGCCCCAATTCCAAAGCCTTCTTAAAGCTTTCAGCTGCCTCTTGCGTCAAAGTCATTGAGCCCTACGAGTGCCTGAGAATTAATTTATTCTGGGAAAAGAGCATATAATAATTAAATACGGTCAAAGTTACCGTATAAAATGTATTCTATATACCATATGTATTTTCGAAAAGGAAAAAAAAAAAAGAGAGAACATAAGTATTTTTGCTAACCCCGGGAACAATTTCCGCCTCCCACTGTGGTTCGTTGCTTCTTTTTCTTCCTTTTTTTTTTTTTTTTTTGGTTTTCTTTTAGTTTTTTGTATCCCACTCACCCTCTACCCAAAAACTTAGCATGTCGGTAGTGCCTTCCATTCTTTCGTTTTTTAACTCCTCATTTTCTTTTTCTGTTTTTTTCTTTTTTTGCTCCTTTATCTTTTTTTGAGTATTTTTTTCTTATTTTTCTATTACGATATTTTTTTAATTCACGTATTATCTTCATAACTTATAGCAAATAAAAATATGTCAAAAATAGAAAAGAAATTAATAATTATTTTAGATTTTTCGAGATTAAATTGAATATAATTTTTTATTTATTTATTTTTTAATCTATTTTTTAATTTATGATATTTTTTAAAAGGTTCAGGTCTAAATGTATAGTGTTAAAAATAATTTAAAATTTACTTAAATACATTAAAATATTATCATTTCATATATTATAACTATTTCATTAAATATTAAAAACTTATAATATAAACAAAATTTTTTAAAAAAGAACATTAAAAGTGCTTTTTTATACAAACAAGTTTTTAAATTTTGAAAACCACCTATGAATTACTGCACCTTAACATAAAACAACTTAAGAAAAAAAAATATACTTTTTTTATAAACTCATCTAAATCGATCAAAAATATAACGGTTTTAAGAAAAAGTGGCTTAATAGCTTAAACCAAACTAGTTGAAGGACTGGTTCATAGTTTGATAGGTCCAACCGACCCGTGCTCATAACATTGGATGGGTTTGGGTGAGAATCAGATTCAAATAAACTCCACCCATGACAATCATAGCTTTATTTAAAAAATAGATCAAGATATTGGTTCTATTACCAGCTTTTTTGACTTTTTATTTATTGTTTCTTTGCCAAAAGTAAGATATTATCTATAAATATATATATATATATATATAATATTTTTTAGCGATGTCCGAACCGATTTGCATGCGTCTCGACATTCTGCTTATGCAAGAGAATGTTAGTGGGATTCGAACTTGATACTTATGATTTGCGCGCTCATCATTTCACCTATTGGATGTCTCTGAAGAGACAAATAAAATATTATATGGCAAAAAGTATGTAATTGTATTATCAGTCATGTAACAAAGAAATTCCATAGCAATATTAATGATTCGCATCGAATCGGGATTAGTGTCAGTAGTATATTAATAAAAGGTGATCATCATGTTGTGATTATGATAGATCTTGATGCAATATTTATAAGATTTATAATTATAAGAACTTAAAATTTTGGGGGGCAAAATGAGGAAATGGGAAAAATATACCATCAATATCTTAAAAATCAATTCAAAAGCCTCAATTTTCTTTTCCTTTTTGGCACGAGGCATTGTTTTTGAGGGCTATCCATTACTTATTTGATATCACAATCATTTCCAGGGCAACTGGGAACTGCCTTGACCAGTAATTGAAGATGCGTTATGTGCTTGTCTCCATGGGAACGCAGAGCAAAAGGAATCTTTTTTAATTTCCACCAATCCACGTTCAGTATTGCCTTATCGATGGTCAAGAATATGAGTAGGGGTGTCAAAAAGGGTTGGGTCCAAAGTATAGGCTTTGATCCAGTTATATATGGGTTGGGTTGGATTGGGTATTTGAAGGTCCTTAAGAAATAGGATCGGGCTGGACTGAGCCCTTTCAAATTAGGGCTGGATTGGATAAACCCAAAGGGCTTTTTACCTTTTTTTTTTCTTTTTAGATTCTTGAATCTTCCTATCTAAAAGACTAAAACCGACTAACTGCTAACCCTCTTCTCTTTCTCTTTTCTTCTGGTCAAGCAGACAAGTGCATCTTGATCTCACTTTTCTTTAGATCTTCTCTTCTCCTCCAAGAATTTGCTGCAGCATCTCAAACCTGACCTCACCACCTCAGGTGCAGGCAGTCCCTGACCCTCACTGTCTCACCTCAGTCGCCGACAGTACCATCATCGTAGTCCTTACTCCCTGAGCTTTGTTCGGTCCGACGGCGGCAGCAATCCCTCAACTGTGAGCTCTGTTCGCCCTCAATAGTGAGCTCTGTTCCGTCCGACGGGGGCAATCCCTGATCTCTGTTTAGTCTGGCAGTCTGACAGCGACGATGCAGAGACCATTCCTGTTTCAAGGTATTGGAACGTGGTGACTCCATTGAGTGGAAGAACCCAGCAGAGCAAAGTAGAAGCATAATCATATACAAAGCCAGAGGGGTATAATTATTACAATTTTCTTTCAATTTCATGGTTCTTATGGCACTCTTGATGAATAAGACCTAAAGTTTTATAGACAAATTATTTTCAAAATGGAACAAAAATATAGATGTAAACCAATACAATGTAGGGAACACTTAAAATTGTTTTGGTTTTGCCACTCAACACAAAAATATATACTTTATGCCATCTAAAACTTATACCAATCATGCAAACTTTTTCTCCTGGAAGTCAATGTTTCTATGATTTTATGCACACATAGCACATTGCTTGAATCTCTTACACTTTCAAGAAAATACCAGGGCACCTACTCATAGGTGATAATAGTTAGATCAGACAACCTTTTTCTCAGAGCATTGGGACCTTTTATGTTAATTTCTGCATGTCTAGTACATTGCTTGCATCTCTCACAATATAGATAACTGCCATTTATTTATTGGTGATGTTAGTTAGATTAGAAAGCTATATACTAGACTAAGTTTTCAAATGTTCATTGACAACAGAATTAAAACTGAAATCATCAAAGTTGAAGCCATACCTTAAATAGCTATTTTTTGCATCATATCTTTAAATAATTTTGTGTTATTGCTTTTAGGTCAAAAACTATATGTTCTGTAAATGAAAGACTGTCACGAAAGTTAATGTTTCCTGTTACTGCTTTTAGTGGGTTTGCATATAAAATTATTGTTTTTTGTGTGTTTACATAGGAGATAATGAATATTGAGGCTGAGAATTATATGGAACATAATAATGCTGAAGATATAGAGATTTTGAGTGAAAATCCATGTACAAAAACTACTTCCACTTCTATGGATCTTAACAGTAATGAGAAAAAATGGCCAAGAAAAGATTTCTCATTTGTGTGAACTTATTTGAAGAAACTTGGCAAAGGGAAAGACGGAATAGGAAGGGCATCTTGTACAGGTTGTGAGGAACAATTTAAAATTGGAGCAACAGCTAAAGGTAGCTATTATGGTACTTCCCATTTGCGACGTCATATCGAGAATTGTAAACATATTAAGAGTAGGTCTCCTAATCAACGTCAAATGATTTTGGATTTTGAAGGCAAAACTAAGATTGCTAAATTGCTAAATTTGATCATAAATTGACACGTGATCTTCTGGCTCAGGCTGTAATTAAGCATGATCTACCATATTCTTTTGTTGAATATGATATGATTAGAGCTGTATTTAAGTCTTTAAATCTTGATTTTATGGTGATTTCAAGAAACAATATTGTGTCAGATGTTTGAAAAATCCATTTTAGAGAAAAGGAGAAGTTGAAAGAATCGATGACTAAGATTCCAAATATGATTTGTTTGACTTCCGATTTGTGGACTGCCTCTACATCTGAGGCTTATATCCTTTTGACTGCTCATTTTGTCAATGAAAATTGGAAATTGTGTAGTAAAATTAATTTTTCTTGTATGCTTCCTCCACATACTGGTGATGAATTAGCTTCTATTGTATTTAGCTGCTTGAAGGAATGGGAAATTGAGAAAAAAGTGTTCTCTATTACATTGGATAATACTTCTTCCAATGATTGCATGCAAGATTTTTTAAAAAGTCAGCTTCGTTTTCAAAGTAGTTTACTGTGTAATGGCGAGTTCTTTCATATACGTTGTTGTGTGCATATTTTAAATCTTATTGTTCAAGATGGTTTAAATGTGGTTGATGATGCTTTGTATAAAATCAGAGAGTGTGTGAAATATGTAAAGGGTTCAGATCGAAGGATGAAAAGGTTTAAAGAATGTGTTCAACAAGTTGGAATTGAGGTGAGTGTTGGCCTACGATTAGATGTGGCAACTAGATGGAACTCAACCTATTTGATGCTTGAAAGTGTTACAAAGTATGAGAAAGCTTTTGAAGCCCTCCAGGTTGTGGATAGATTTTACAAAACAATCCATGTGAGGAGGAATGGAATAGAGGAAAGGTAATCTGTAAAGTCTTGAAGCCTTTTTATGATATTATTAATTTGATGTTAGGTATTTCTTGCTCTAATTCAAATTTGTATTTCATGCAAGTTTTTAAAATTGAATCCATGATTTTAGCACATTTGGATAGTGAGGACGAGGTTATAAATGGTATGGTTTTGGAAATGAGGATAAAATTTAATACATATTGGAGGGATTATAGTCAAATACTTGCAATTGGGGTTGTTCTTGATCCAAGGTACAGGTTACATTTTGTAAAGTTTTGTTACAAAAAGATTGATGCTTCTACCTGGAATGAGAAGGTAGAAATTTTAAAGAGAAATTTGACAAAACTCTTTCAAGAATATGAAAGATCAACAAATGCATCTTCAAGTGGTATGAGCATTTCATGTGGTTCAAAGCAAGAGACCATAAAAAATGATAATGACTTACTAAATGAGGTTAGTTTTTGTTCTTATTTATATTTTTTTTATATAAATTTTTTAAAAGCTTTTTTAGTTGATAGCAATTAACTTTATATGCATTTCTTTGTGTCCTTAAAAAATTCAGGAGCTCAAAGAATTCCAAGAGGAAGACACATCAACAGTTGGTAAATCTGAATTGGATGTATATTTGGATGAGACAAGGCTGGATATTGATGCTTTTCGGAGTTTGGATGCACTTACTTATTGGAAGGATAATGCCAAATATTTCCCTGATCTTTCTATAATGGCACAAGATGTATTGAGTATTCCAATCATTACTGTGGCATCTGAATCCGCTTTCAGGCTTGGTGGACATGTTCTAACAAAATTCAGAAGTTCCCTTCTTCAAGAACATGTTCAAATGCTTGTTTGCACAAAGAATTGGTTGCATGGATATACCTCGGCTCCTAATGGTATTTACTCACTTTTTTCCCCCTTTGATTATTAACTTAATATTATAATTCATAAATGTATTTTTTTTTCCTTTTATGTAGATGAGGGTGATGATGATGAAAGTCTTGCGATCCTAATAATTTCACCACAAGAGTCTTCTGTTGATGCTATTGAAGACCTTGATTCTTGATTTGGGATTGTAATGATTTTGAAGGATTTTAACTAGAACTAAATTTATGTTATGCATTTTGAACTTTTAGACTTGTTTGTCCTCTTCAAACTTCTAGACTTGTTTGTTCTCTTCTAATTTTTTAATCCTGAATTTCATGTAGTTTGGTTACAGTTTTTATGTGGAACTATCTAGGACTGCAAAGTCTTGTAGTAACCTTTGCAATTCTTTGTCAGTGAACTATCTAAATGGTGAATTCAAGAGGCTGTCAATTCTGGCAATAAAAAGAGTCAAATACTTTGTGGTGTCTATTTTTTCCTATGATAGAATGCTAATCAGAATCTTGTAAGTTCCCTCTTTGGCTATTTTATTTCTTATTGAATTAAATGTGCATATAGGCATCACCATTTTTAGAATCAATTTAGTATTGAGTTCATAAGCATTTTCAATGATTTCTCCCCAAATCACTAATAGAGAAGAGGACATACAACATTTTGCACGGTCATGATGCTTCTTTTTGTATTATAATCATTTTCTCAATAGCCACTAAATATTTTCTTTTTCTTGATGTCGTTGTTGCACCAGTGGGATAAACCTGAGGATCGTGTTGGATTACTTGGGATAGGATTTGCTGTTGTAGTTTCTGTATGTGCATTTGCAAGTTTGATTACGGTATTTGCCTTAATTCTTCTTCTCCCTTACAGCAAAATATTTCGTTGGCAAAGAAATCTCATCAAATTTACTTGTGGAATTTGGCTTCCTAATTCTGAGGGGATAATTCTGCAGTCACTGAAATCAACTGGCATCATGTTTCCTCTTTCTGATCTTTTTCCTTTTGCTTCATTTACTCCAGATGTCTATTA
>JAOXNR010034891.1:0-21648 GCA_028571225.1 Parsonsia alboflavescens | reverse complement strand
TTTATATATGTACCGTGCGCAGTCAATAGAGGGGCTGATCTTGTAAGGCAGGTTAACCCCGCATTTGCCAGGGAGGCTAGCAACGTTGTTCATGTTAACACGGGAGCCGCTGGAAGCAACTTGTTTCAAGCAGGAGCAAACGCTGCGGCGGTCGTCGGTAGTCTTAGCAGCAGAATAGAGAGTCCTAATCCCATTGCAGCATCGGGCATCCACATCTGGTGTCGAACCCATTGCATAATTCAAGCAAGGGGTCAGATCGTTGTAAACAGTTCCGCAGGCAATAGCTCCTTCTGCATGCTGCATGGGTACAAGCGCAACAACCAGCAGTACCACAGAACCCATGCACATCACCAGCTTCATCATTCCAGAGCTAACCATTTTTTTGCAGCGATATTCTATCCTGAGAGAACTGAAATTAGTCTTTGATTCGTTACGATCGAGAGGCTAATGGTTTGAGGAGGAAGAGAGGAAATGAAGTTCATTATATAGAGCAATAAAAGGTGTATGTTGGTTGGTTGTTGAGTTCAATTCAATGAGAAGTAATGGTGGTTTTTACGATCTGAGATATATAGATCATCAGCTAGCTATCCTCTGTACTATAAATATTTATGGTAATATCGTACGTACTCATCTCCAGAAGTGGTCATTGATAGGTGGGAATTCCTTAAATATAGGATAAATTCCATTATCGGTGAAATCTCTCCCACCTATAAATAACTCTCTTTGGTTTAAGGGGAAAGTTCATTGCTGACGAAACCTCTCTTACTGGTCACAGAGGCTCTTGTATCAATGGGGTGTAAATCAAAGAATGTGCACGAACTGATAGATGACAGGCGGAGAGGACGTAATAAGTACCCACGGGTCATAGAGGTCACTTGTGCCAATGTGGTGTAAATCGAGGGATGTGCACGAACTAGTAGAGCCGAACCAGTTCGGGATAATATCCTTATCGAGGTTCAAACCCTCATTTGCTGTTAGAGTTAACCAAACTTTATGTCTGCCTTATCAGCTCGTCTTAGCCCCTGGGGGTGACTCTCTTCTTCCTTGAATTGTCATTTCTTCAAAAGGTTGATGTCGAAATTAAATGTGCACTCATTTTATGAAAAAAATTTGACTTTAGACATTGTAATATTACTTTTTTGAATCAAAATTTAATAAAATCAAGGAATGATAAAAAAAATAGTATATATAGACATACAGAAATGCTAAATGGGAAACAAAGCAAAATAAAATTTGATCAAATATCATAGGATTTAGTTTATAAAATGCATTTTAAAAAATAATTTTTTATAAAAAAATTTTATCTTTTCTTTTAAAAAAAGTTGATCATTAGTTAATTGTTAGAGAGTTAACAGGACCACTTCATAATTTGAGGTCGGTTGCCACTATAGCACTCCTCTCTCTCTATGGCTATGGAGTAAACAGTTAAATTTTTAACTCTCTGGATCAAATTTATTTATTTGAATAGAAAATGACAATAACTATTAATTTTGACAGTTAAAGATTTAACTGTATATATGTATATTTATTTATATATATATATTTATACAGAAATGCTATGAAAAGCAACTATTGGAGCGTAAGTGGAGTGCAACTGCCAAAACAACCTCTTTTTGAGTCTTTTTATCATTTAGACCCACTTATTTCATTGCCAAAACAACATCGTTTTGATAGTTGCGCTCCAACCATTACTTTTCATAGTAATTCTGTATATATGTATGCACAAATAATCTCAAAAATGTTAGTCCCAGTGATAACGATTATATATGCGGCAACTTTTCCGTCAGCAATAAATTTGACAAAGATATAAGAGCTTGGAGAAGAGGAAGGAAACATGGACAGAACACAGAAGAGAAGCACAGCAAAGGATGCAGGCCATGGAGAGATGGAGACTTAAACCTAAAATTTGGTGCCAACCGGCGGTTGAATACTCCCCAACAGTATAAAAATTAATAATAATTTTATTAGTATTAAATAACGTTGGAAAGTTAAAAGGTGAAATCAATTGGAAAAGGAAAAAAAAAAAAAAAAAAAGAAAGAAGAGAGCGAGAAAGTAAAATTTGAGAAAGTTCTAGGGCCTCCTCATATTTTACACAAAGAGTTCGTGAAATTTTAATCATACTATAAAATATTGTACTTTCTCAAGTAATATACCCTTATATTAACAAAAATAATTTCTTCTCATTTATTTATTTTCATCTCTGTGTAAAGATTTCTTTTATTTATTTTGGAATTATATATCCTGAAAACTCTAAAATTTAGTATGAGATCTAGACTAGCATTCTTGAAGAATTACTGCATTAATATTCAAAGTTTTTTTTTTCTATTTTTTTTGACGAGGTGTTCATGCCAGTTCGCATTCACCTTGACTGTTCTGCGAGTAGTTACAACTCACCAAGGTAGAATATACAAGATATTCAAAGGTTTAAGTATGATAAAGTACCTATTTAAAATAAAAAAAATTCCAAAAACCCAATAAAGTACTCATTTAACTAGTTAGGAAAATATTATAAATAAACATGAAAATTCTATGGAGTACACTACTAAGTCTTTAATCATCAAAATTAATGGTTAACTTTTTTTTTTTTTTTTAAATTGATCTAGTACCTCTAAGGTTTAGTTTATCCTTTTAGGATATAATATATAAAACATATTTACAAAAAATAATTTTTTAGTGAAGAAAGAATAAAATCAGATGTCAACCGTTAACTTTGACAGTTAGAGACTTAACTATACGCTCTGTAGCATTACTCTCTATATATATGTGTATATATTCTACTCTATCCATTCAGAATTGAATATCTCATTTTTAACTTTGAAAATTATTAAAGAGTTGACTTAGATAATTTAAAAAACATCAGAACAATATATTTTTTTTATAGAATTTTAATTGATTTACAAAACGAGACACTAATTTTGAGACAACTAAAAATGGAAATAGAAAAACATTCATTAATTCCAGATCAAGGAAGTAACATTTATATTAGACATTCCAATAGAAGGGAATTGCAATAACTGAGAGGTAACAGGGTTTTCTCCGAGCCTTTACTAGGTTGGGAAAACATCACCTTCATAATAAGAGAAAGCATATGTTGGTAAACAATAGAATACAAAATTTAATAATGAGCAGGAAATTTTAAGAAAGGGTGTAGCTGTGCGAGAACCGATCTTGTATCGGTGTGTTTTTAGCCAAGTTTTATGGCATTTCACTATTCATCTGCAGGACCAGTATCGTACTGCTTTCATAGGTTCCTAATTCTTTTCATTTTTAAAGAATTTATTTATGGAGATAATCGAAATTTATGACATTAGATGGTAAAAAAGTTGATGAAATTTATCTAATTTGAACTTAACATCATAATTCTAGAATAATATTTCATCAGTAAATCAATTGACTGTTTTAGAAGATTAATAGGAAGGTGAATCAACGGTGACAAATCTCTCTCAAAATTTTCAATTTATGATATAAAAATTGAAATCCAGTACGGTTTTGGTATGAAATTAACTGTTTCATTTTGATTTGAGTAAATTTTAAGGAAAGTATTTGACACTATTTATTTATATTTAACATATCAATATCAGTCAAGTCTTGCTAGTTTAGTGATAAACAGTTACTTTTGGGAATAGGAGGTCTCGAGTTAAAGATACATCGAGGGTAGTTGATGCCATTATTGATCCTTGAATGAGAGGATGGGTGTAAAAAAAATTAAAAAAAATATCAATTTCTGTGTAATTTAATAACTAACTTCAGATATTGAGATTTTCAATTCAAAATAGAATAAGAATATTCAATTTTTAAAAATAACAAAGTAAAAATTGCCAATAAGAATCGGAAAAGATCTTTGACAAAAGACAGTTCACAGTTCACACACACACCAAAAATTAATGAACAAATTTAGAGGGTAATTTTCGTCCCTATTTCGCCACAAAACATTGGTCGTTGTCAATTGGGCACAGCCCAGTCCAACCACAAGGGTTAGAAAATTTAAAGGATTGGGATGAATGGATAACATTTTCTGAAGGGTCATCAAAATTTTAAACCAGTCCAATCTCACAAGGGTCAAGTATTGGGTAGGACCAACCCTTTATATATATATTTTTTATTTTTAAAATGAAATAATTCACTTTTCACACCACTTAAAATTTTTTTTTTGCATAAAATAGTAAAAAAAATGAATAGAATATTAGAAAAAAATGTAGAAAATGATATACCAACCAAACATAAAAATGAAAAACTCAGTTTAAGTATTTAATACTCATTACAATAAAAAAAAAAAACAAACAAAATAACTAAGATTGTAATTGTGTGTAAAAAAGATACCAAGATTCTTTTTAAGAATAGAAAAAAAAAAAAAAGTCATACATGAGACAATCAAACCCTAGAAAATAGATAATAAAAATTATAAATAAAAAATATATATTTTTAATATCTTTGAGGCAAGGCTCGGTCCGGTCAAACCCTCTTTAAACTCTTATTGACATTCAATCCTTAAGGTTCAGGCTAAAAAGCCCTTATTGCAATTGGGATCAGGGTTTTTAATCTATGACGGAATATTTCCGGGTCAAGGTCCGTCTCAAATTGGCTCCAGGCGTGAAGAGTTATACTTTTGTCAAAGGGAAAAGGAAAAAAAATAAAGAAATTGGCAAGAGAGAATGATCGTTTCTATTAATTAATTCGGGAAAGAAGAAGAAGCAGAAGAACAAATTGGGTATAAAATCCTATTGAACATTCTTATGGTATATATATAAAGCGTTCAACACGAAGATGACTTCTTTCCCTGTAGGATCTCGTCAATGCTTCTCTAGTTATCGGATTACTTTATCCTGCAACAGAAATTACACAATGAAAAAGATCACCAATTAATCATGCAAAGCTCGTAAAATGAACCTGCATCGTCAATTGATCACGTTCAATGAATGGCGACAATTAATAAATTTTTTGTTATTATTATATAAATCTATAAATATAAATATATCGAAATATTACTGTGTGCACACGACAGTATTTCTATACCACGTATAAAGGAAAAAAAAAAGGGGACTTAAATATAAAATGGGAAAGAAAAAAAAAAAGGTATAACGTTACTTTGAACAGTCAATATCACGGGTGATCTTAAAGCTGAGAGGTACTCCACATAGTCGAGGGAGGGAAGCAGCCCTCTGAAATTGCTCATCGGTGGCACGGGCAATGGCACCTTTCAGGCAAGTGCATACTTTCTGGCGGTCAGGCGTTGTCTTAGCTTCGTCCACTATGGTTTTAAGGCCGTTACAACAAGCCGGTGGCACCTGACCCCCAAACATCACATAAGGAGTGCAGGGAACAAGGTTTGAACTAACCTCATCACAAGTTATAGCGCCGCCTAATTGGGAAGAATTCAGCAACATGGATATGAAGACTAGGGAGAGTAATTTGGCATGAGCAGAAGGTTTTTCCATGGAGAGAATTGGGAATATTGGTTTTTTGTGTTTAATTTGCAGATTTTACCATTTGAGGAGAAGGTTTGAGTAGTAGTGTGTGATATGAGGAGGTGAGGGAAGTATGATATATAGGGAGAATTTTTTATTTTTGTATTTTTTTTAATTGGTATATTGACTACTTTAATCCAATTAATCTGATATGATCTTTTAGATCGACATTTATCGTTTCATAACTCAAAACCAAAACCTTTTAATCATAGGTGAAACTGTTTTGGTCTTCTTTATTATTATTTTTTAACTGTGTGCTTATTTAAAAAGGTATTAATGATATTCGAACTCAAGACCTATGATTTAGGAGTTCACCACTCTATCCACTGGGTGTCCCCGAAGGGACCGAACAAGTTTTGCTTGTGATATGGGGAGAATACTAAGGGGAGTGAATTCGTGTCGTGGAGAAGTCAGTGAAAATTATGTGTTGCTTAGGGAAGGAGGTTTTGTGCTATTAATTCTATGGATTCTTGTAATTCAAGATAGTTTGTTTGCATCTCATCTTTAATCGAATTTGTTATATATGCAGAGTTTTCGAAATAAGTGTAGTCAAATATAACCGGTGCCATGTTGTTTTGTGTAACTAATTTTGTTTTTTCCTTTAAGAAGTATAATAATATATAATTTTTTTCTCTTTCCATACATATTATTAAAAAAGAGATATTATGTAAGGCTTCAATTTTAAACGAAAGTAACACATCCGAAGATTTTGAGAAGGAATAATAATAATAATAATACTGCGAAGAATTAATTCCTAAATTAATTAATCAGACAAAATGTTCTCCTATGTGTGTTGCATTGCCAGTAAAGATCGATACCCATTAATGGATCTAGTGCGTGTGATAAAAAAAATAAAATGTGTTTTTAAAATATTACTTCTGTTTAGGATTTAGTTTATAAAAATTGTTAATTAGAAGATATGGAATTGTATCATCCTAATCACTTATTCTTGTATTCACTTGAATATCCAATATCGATCTATGTTAGTAAGACTAATCCAAATTCAATCTGGATCATGTCCCTAAAGTTTTTTAACATGAAGCTTCGCAAAAGAATCGAACGTATAATCTCTCTTAAATATTAACAAATCAGTTAATACTTGCATCAAGTCACAAGGTTTTATATAATAAAAGTTTCTTTATTCATGGTCTCATCCTTCTGTATTCACCCCACAATATAAATCATTTAAAACTTTCACATTTGTTTCACAATATAAGCCGTTTTATAATTATTAATGTATAATCATGGTAGTTTGATTACAAAATTTAGCCATAACTGAACAGAACCAAACTGCGAACACCCTTAGGGGCTGCGTGTCACATACTTATTTCAATGCAGCTTCCTCTTAGGCATCACCATCCTTCTATATTTCTCCTTTTGAAAGTGCTCAAGAAGGGTTTCATCTACTAATTCATTTGCTAAATCATCAAATTATTTATTTTTCACATTTTTGCATTTACTTTATTATTAAAAAATGATATATTTTAAAAAATTTTTAAAAAAATAATCATTCTAAAATTAATTATAAATAAATTAATATTCAAATTAATAAATTTTTTTGAAAGAACAAAAATGAATAAACTTTTAAAATTTTATTGTACAAAGACATGATACATAATTTATGAGATTGAAATACAAATTAAAAAGGATAATCATTACGGTTCAATATGTAGAAATAAAAAAAAATTAAATATGTAGTTTTATTTTTCAGATAAAAAGACACATAAATATTGAGTTGTCGAATGGAGATCAAAATTATGTACCTGTTGAGAAAAATGTCAATTCTTGTTGAGGAATTGTTCAAATGAGTGAACTGTAGTGTACAAAACACCTCCACGGAGATGTTCAGATGAGTAGGGAGTTGAATTGACCGATAAAATAAAACTTTTATTAATTATCTTACATTATTTTATTTTGACGGGGCTCCAATCTTTTGAATTTCTACGTGTTCTTTAAATAATTTTATATATTAAACTCTAAAATAATAAATTTAATCTTAATGGTACTTCTCTATGCCACTATAATATTTAAATTTGAATTGAGGAAATATTATATTACTCTTTTTAAAAGGAATATCAAAAGAATTCTGTTTCTCCAATTAAAAAGGAAACTCCACGATAAGAGACTTATTATTATTATTATTTAGTTTTTTGTAAATTATCCTGAAAGCTTCTAATTGTTGTGTTGTAGATAAATTGTGTCCCGTGACTCGTAAACTTAGTAGATAAAAGATTTCAAAGAGACAAATTAATCTAAACAAATTTTAAATGATCAATTCAACTTACGAAGTCATTTACGAGTTTTAACTTTGATCTATTCAAGCTCCACCAATTGCTCTTGGGGTAAAAAAAAAAACGGTCAGAAAGGTAAAAATATATAATAATTATATATAAGTTCATTTATATTTTTTTAATTATATGCACAATGAGAAAATGCACGAAATGATCAATATACATAAAATATTTTTCATAATCCACAAACTTCGAGAGTCGGCTTTCCAACCAAGTAGTAACTACTTCACCCTGCAAAAAAGAAATAAACAAAAGAGGACATGATAATCCAGATAGGATAAATCAAGATTTTCTATCCTATTTTTGGAATAAATTAAAAATGAAATTATTCAGAGGGAAGGCTTAATTAAAAGGAGCTTTTGGTTATTTTTATATACTCAAAATAAACATAAATCCAAGAAATAAAAATAAACCCATTCAAACTGTCGGTGGCTGCGAAGGAAAAAAAAAGGAAGAGAAACGGTGTGTGTTGTGTGCGAGAGAGAGAGAGGACTAGTTACTTGGAGCAGTCAACGTTACGGGAAATGTTGAAGGGGATTTTGACACCACATAGCTTTGGAATGCTTGCGGCTCTCCTAAGTTGCTCGTCACTGGCGTTGGCGGCTAGAGATTTCAGGCAGGAGCAAGCGGTCTGCCGGTCGGTTTTCGACTTGGCAGCGGTTACCAGAGTTTTCACTCCGTTGCAGCAATCGGAAGGCACCTTCCCACCACCGGTTACGTAGCTCAGGCAGGGAAAGAGATCGGCGTCGACGTCGGAACAAGTGAGCGCCCTTCCCGGGGATGCATTCACCAGCATGCCGATGAATACTAGGGCTATAATTAATTGAAGAAATGACAACGATTTTGCCATTGCAGTTCTGATTGATTACAAATGAAACGAAAATTTGCTCTAATTTGCTTGAAGGTGATGATCAGTGTGATTGATATATATAGAGAGGAGAAAATGTAAAATCACAATATGAAAAAAAATAAATAAAAAAGGAAGATGGGATTGGAATGTTGTTTTGTATTTTTTTTTTTTTTTTTTGGTTTTTGAAAAGATAAAATCTGAAACCACAACACGAGCGAGATAAGATTTCAAGGTTGAGATTGAGGAGGCGTCAGGAGTAGCTGTCGACCTTGGTCGTTGAGGCACGTGTCACCAAAGGGGCACAAAATAGCCCAAGCCCAATAAAACGGGTATTTTGGGCCAAGCAGGGCACTTAGTTTTTTTTTTTGAAAATTCCCAAATTTTCTTAATTCCGATTCTTCACAAAAATTTCTAGACAAAGTAAAAGTGCTTAACTTATTTTATTAAAGGAAAAAAAATCCATTTTTACCATTGTGAAAGCGAGAAAAATATTTTCCATCATTCTATCTTGATGGTGCATCATTTTATCCGTAGGTAATTAAGAAAATCTCCAATAGTGACTCATATATATATACAAATAAATGTATATATGAATTTAGGGAAAATTTCATATCAGTGCCTTTTGGAAATAGCGTTTTAAAATTTGGTTAAACATTTAAGTTTAATAAAAAAAGTCCAAAAATACATTTTTTGGGTAAGTATACCCTTCACATTACTTTTTGACATCGATCAAACTCTTCAACCTCTCCAACTTGCTAACTCCTCTTCTACTTCCCCCCACTCCCCTCCTGATGTAGCCTAAAAGAACAGATTTTCATATTAAATCTGTGCAAAAATTTAATCTTCATGGAAGAAAGTTTGTATTTATAGAAGAAAGGTTTATATTCATAGAAGAAAAGTTTGAACTGTTTTTTCTTTTCTATTTTTTTATTTTTTACTCATCACAAAAGAAACAATTTTTCACCTCCAGTCTGGGAAAGATTTAATCTTCATGGAGGAAAGTGATAAAATTTTCTTCTTTTCTTTACCGTGAGTTTTGTTTTATTGTTAAAAAGTACGATTTTTTTCGAGTTCTTCTTTATATTGAATTATGGGATGAGAAAAGTATGTTTTTTTAGATTGAGTTGTTTAAAAGTATCAGGTATGATTTATACAATATTTGGGTTGTTTTTCTATTAGGACATTTTTAATCTAAAATGTGATGAGTAGTTTATATTTTATATGCTATAGGCTATTTATATCGCACAGCATTGAAACCATCCATACAACGTTCAAAATACAATTCACAAGGTTGAGAAACAATTCATACTGATGTGAAATAATTCATATGACTTTTAAACAACCCATCCATGAATAACTTACATGTTATTGGAGATTACACATGATTAAAACAACACATGTAACGTTCAAGAAACAACTCATATGACTCTCAAACAACCTATAAAATACTAGTAGAACCGACACGAACAACTTATATATTATTGGAGATTACACAAAATTAGAATAACCCAAGCAACATTTGAAAAACAACTTATATGATTTTAAAAAACAACCCATAGAGTAATAGTAGAATTAACATGAACAACTTACATATTATTGGAACCTACATAAGTTTAGAACAACTCATACAACATTCAAGTAATAACCCATATGACTTTTAAGCAACTCATATGACACTCAAACAATCCGTAGAGTAATAATAAAACCAAAATAAACAACTTAAATATTCTGGGAGATTATACAAGGTTAGAACAACTCATGCAATGTTCTATAAACAACCCATATGCCTCTCAAACGAATTATTGGAGATCACACAAAATTAGAACAACTCATATAATTGTTTTGAAACAATTCATATGGCCTCAAAACAACACATGTGGCTGTAAAACATTAACAAGAAACAACAATTGAATACTACAACAAATCAAAACAATCCCATCGAATGCATTGGAATATCAACTAAACATAGGTCATTATAGTCACATTCTTTACATTGTAACTGAAAAAAAAAATTTTAAAAAAAGGGGGTGTCCAACCAACATAAAAAAGAATGTTAGAACTATCAAAAAATTGGGATTTGCGTTATCATATACATACAACTTCATATATATATATATACACTTATGGTTTGTTACAAGTCCTATCACTATGTGTATTTGGTTGGACATTGGTAGTGGACATCGCTTTGTTGCTTCTTTTCCTGCTACGTGACCAGCTTGTTTACATATTGAGTAAGTTTTTTTAGCACGGTGCATTTTTGAGATGCCAACAGTTTTGGTTAAGGATTGACCATCATCTGCAATATTCCTTCCGTTTAGCTATAATCAAAAAGGTCTTGGGCATGTCTGTCAAAACAATCCATAATACGAAAACCATAAACAATCCAGGCAAATTCATTCCACACGTAAATAACCTATACCATGAACATAAACATCCATATACATCTTCAAATCTCACATAATACAAAATCAATAAACAACACAGATAAGTTCATTCCACACAAAAACAACTCATACAATAAACATAAACAATCCATATACATCTTCCTGAAAACTATAAACAACTAGACAAGTTTATACCATATGTGAACAACTCAAACAATAAACATAAACAATCCATATACATCTTCCTGAAAACTGTAAACAACACAGACAAGTTCATACCATACGTAAATAACTCATACAATGGACATAAACAGTTCATATACATCTTTTTTAAAACTATAAACAACCCAGAAAAATTCATACCATACATAAACAACTCATATAATGGACATAAATAGTCCATATACCTCTTCTTGAAAATTGTGAACAACAAAGACAAGTTTATACCATACGTAAACAACTCATATAATGGACATAAACAGTCCATATACATCCTCCAAACTAGCACAACCAAGATTATCAACACCAACGTTCATGAATTTCATGAATCATCATAGCAGACTATAAACAACTCATAAAAATTCATTCCACAATCAAACAACTCATATGCAAAACAGAACATTTAGCTTTTATGAACAAACTTTTTAAAAAAAAAATACACAAAAAATAGCGAAAATTGATAAATATACCAAAAATACAAATAATGCATTCCAAAACACAAATATTAAAGATACCCATTAATTTTCCTCCATGAAAGCAAACCTTTAAACCATTTTTACACAAGATTGGACAAAAACTTATATTGAAAAGGATAGAAGAGACCAGAAACAAAACAAAAATTTTTACTTTCTTTACACAAAAAGTTTTCCTTGGAAATAGATCAGCTCCGATGATTATGTTTTTGAATAGATTTGAGTTAAAAAATTTGATTCTTTTTCAGTTGTGATAGGGAGAAGAGTTACGACGATGAGAGCATATTATAAAGAAAGAAAAGAAGCGGCAGCTAGGATTTTTTTTCAAAATGAAAATGGTAAAAGAAAGGTTTAAGTTAGATAAAGATAAGAGGGGTAAATAAGTAATTGAATATGTAAAATTGGACATATTTGATCAAACTTAAAATTTTGTCCTACTTGTTATTTGATAATTTTCATAATGGACATATGGTGCAATTTTATCTTTCATAAAATGATTTATTTTTTCTTTTATCTCATTAACATTATTATAGGAGAAAACGTACGTTGTCGGAAAACGAAACCAAACACGAAAAGAGATGGATACCGATAGCAACGGGCGGAAGGGAAGCAGAGACGGTCCGAGAAATTCGAAAATTCGCCTATTAATTAATTAATTAAATATAACAGCTATGGGTATGGTCAATGGTGGAAAAGATTTAGCTTTTGTTTCTTTGTCGTAGAAGCTTCCCCCATGACGGGCGTTGTGGTGGGGTGCAACCTAGGTAATTAGGAACTCAATGTTGTCCACTTTATGTTCAGTTTAGTGCTAATATCTTCGTTTCAAATTAGATGCCATGCCGTTTAAAGTCATGTACATCAATTAAAGAATATTTATTTTTAAATAATTTAAAATGCAAGTAGTCTAAACTCTAAATTACTAATTATTCTTTTTTATTAATAATAATAATTTATATTCCTTAGCGGGTATTAATTATCTAGTATGGTTCTAAGAAAGTAAAGGATAATATAGGAAAAAATCTCAATTAATAAGACTTGATAATACAAAATGACATATATTATGAAATTAACTTCTTTTTTTTTTCTTAAAAAACATAATTTTATAATGAAGGGAGTATATTTTGTCAAAAAAACACCTTTGTATTCAAAATGGCGGTGGCAATGACGTACGAAGAAACAAAATACTACTATTTGAATGCCATTTGACTAATTTATTACAGATTTTGATTTAGTTTATTTTAAATATAACAATATCAATTGGTTGGATCTTACTCTAATAGCAAGCACATTGGTATCACGTGATTGAGGTTTTGGGTTCAAGTCTTTTTATCAGCAGAGATATATATATTACTATAGAAAATTTAAATTTCCTGAAAATGTTAACATTGGGCCGCATTTCAAAATTGTAAGTTTTTGTATTTTATACATCAACAATATTTAAGTTAATTACTCCTTTCTTTTATAAATGATTGTAGTTTAAAGTTAGTCTATTTGGTTCCACAAGTTTGAATTAAAATACATTTCGATCCCAAATATTTTTTTAAAGTCATAGCGGTCTCTCAAGGTTTTACGAATAGTTGAAATGATCCAAACCACCGGTTGCCAACTACTCCCAAGATGGAACAGAGCACGTGCACGGCACATACGGGTTAATTTCGTCATTTCAAGCCTTTTCCATGAGTTTTTAGCCTATTTGGTCCCATAAGTTTGAGTCAAAATATAGTTCGATCCCACATGTTTATTTGAAGCCATAACGGTCCCTCAAGATTTTACGATTAGCCTGAATGATTCAAACCTACCACTTGCTAGCTACTCCCATGGTGGAACAAGTCACATGCACAGCACAAGAGGAATTATGAGGGGTAATTTTGTCCTTTCATCTCTTCCCACCCAAACCAACCTTTCATCTCTTTCAACTCAAACTATACCCGTGCTTCAATGGATCGAATGGATTGACTCTCCCAGTTGTTGCCACCAACTAAAGCACAAGTATAATTTGGGTCGGAAGATATGAAAGGACAAAGCAGGGCAAAATAGCCCTTTTAATTATTTCTTATGTTTTTTTTTTATAAGTCCCTTAAATTTCTATTAAAACAATTTATGGTCCCCAAAATTGACGGACAAGCTTCTCTTTTCTTGTGAAAGAAGAGGGATTTCTTATCAAGCTCTATCCATTTATTAAAATAAAAATAAATATGGTAGATAGGGAAAATGAGACCTATTAAAAAGATATCGAAAACAAATTCATTTCCAATAAGGGCTTTTAACCTATTTGGTCCCATATGTTTGAACCAAACTATAGTATGATTCCATAAGTTTTTTTTCCAACAATTACGGTCCCTCAACATATTACAAGTAGCCATTACAGTCCCTCAATATATTATAGACAACCATTTTGATCCCAATTACCATTTTTAAAGCAAAATACTTATTGGAATCGGTCATTTTAATGGTATGAGATAACTTTTCAGGGGCAAAGTTGTCTATCTCATCCTTGCTACTTAAAATCCAACCAACCCAAGGTTGTGGATGAATTTTGGTTGTCCAATTAATTCATTTGGATTTGTTAATCCAAATCCAACCACTAGTTACAATTAGTGTTTTGTTAAAAAATAGTAGTTGGGATCATAATGACTGCTCATAAAATATTGAGGGACCATAATAATTGAAAAAAACCTTATGGATGCTATAGTTTGGTGCAAATATATAGGGTCAAATAGGCTAAATTTGTCAAAAATTAAACAATGCAAGGGCAAACGGAAATTTGATTTTTTTTTAAAAAAAAACAGTCCTAGCCATATTAATCATATCATCAGCAAACTTGTCGGGGAAAAAAAGTATCTATCGCCATGATGGCTTCACCTGAAAATATGCAACTATTGATTTAATAGGCTTATCTCTCTCTCTCTCTCTCTCTCAAATTATCTAAGATTTTATAGGCTTATCTTTTTTTGTTTTTAATATCATTTTCTCTTAAAATATTAAAATAACAATGAAGGGAAAACAAAAAAAAAAAAGGGCCACCGAATATGCATATATGATCTATTTATTCTCCATTACGAAATCATGATGTTTAATTTGTAGCCTTTGATTACATAATGGACAAATTGATTAAGGTAAATATTTCTATAAAAGCCAAAAAATTAACAGGAGCTTCGCAAGCCGGCAGGTACTGTGTTGCCTTCAACTGTTAGAATTCATCAAACTAGATCCTTCACCCTGCAAAAATATTAAACTAATTAATAATTAATTAGAAAGAAATTGAAATATTAACCTTTTCTTTTTGGTGGTAATATATAATTAATTTATGTTTTTGAAAAAGCAAAAAAAAAAAAAAAAGAAAGAAAGAAATTGAAAAAGTACAAAACAGAATTAGTTAATCAATTAGCTTTTTCTGAAGATTAATTATGAAATTACACGTACGTACTTAGAGCAGTCAACATCGGGGGAAATAGCGAAGGGGATCGGTATACCACAAGTGTTTGGAATGGTTTGAGCCCGTTTCAGTTGATCATCATTGGCCCGGCCTGCAAGAGACTTAATGCAGGAACAACCCTTCTTCCAGTCAGCTTTTGTTTTAGCCATCCCAACCAAGTCTTTCAGCCCACCGCAGCAGTTCGAGGGCACTCTTCCTCCGAAGAGTACGAAGCTCAGACAAGGAAGGAGGTTGTTGTTCACGTCGTCGCAGGTTATTGCTCCGCCATGCAGGGGAGCATTCATCAGCATCACCATGAAAACTAGGGCTACCAGCTGCATAAAGGATTGTGCCATAATTCGCTGGAACCACAAGAAACGGAAAATTAATTAACTCTTTCCTGAAGAATGTTGAAATCTTTTTGCTGAAGAGTGGAACCAGTCGTTTGATATATATAGAGGTGGAAAAGTGGTAATTCATGGGATAAAAGAAAATAAATTGAGTAAAAGATGAAAAATATAACTAATTGAATTACAGTGCAATGATTAGGGAACAGTTTTGGTTTTTTTCTTTTCTTTTCAATCTCATTCTTTTGATCTTAGCTAGTCCATTTGATGAGATGTTTTAGGTGAACCCTTTATTAATTTTATCAAGGCAAAACAGAAACAAATTAAGAAAGATGACAATGGATGTGCAGAAAGTAAGAGAGATGCAAACTTTTTATAGACAAATACAAGCAGATTCATCAAAAAAAAAATGATGTAAAGAGAGGTCAATTATTGAGATAATGATATCTAACAAAATCCCACATGTCCCCTAAAAAGATAATCGGATTTAGACTAAGTACGGGGTATATACCAGAATGATTGAGCTTTAATTTGTCCAAATTAAAATTATATATAATTGGTTTTGGAAATATCAGAGAGTTCTTTTTGCTGCATTCATTCTCAAAAGGCTGTGAATGATTATGACAAATTTGAGCAATCGTTGATATTGTGACCAAGTCATGCATTTTGAGTATCTTTCTCATAATTTATTCATTCTGCTGATGCCTACACATACCAGAATAAATATAGATTGAAAGAGGAGGAAAGGAAGTTTTTTATGGTGGGGGTTAGTTTATATTAGATATTTGTTGGCTATTATTTCGGGTTTTAATAATTCATTAGGACAATTATTATTTTGGTTTTTGACTATTACAGGTTGATCAAATTAGTATTTAAATTAGATTAAAATTTATGAGGATTTGTTGGTTACTTATTCTGAATTGATATCTTCATAATTATCTCTGTAATATTTTCATATCTAAAAAGATATTGATTATAAATATTCGGGAGAATATTTACTGTAGTTTCAGATCTCGGGAGGAGCATCTCTACCACACTGTTACAAGCGTGTCACGGGAGTGTCACAAAGGTTCTTGCACGACAGTTCCAGAACTCAAGGGGAGTTCGACTTTGAGAGAAGTTTTGTTGGCTTCAGAGGGATTCTTGAAGGTATTGTGATATATGCAAGAGGGATTCTTACTGTGGTTTGATAAGGTAAAAGTTTGAGTAGGTTTGTATTAGAATAGAGAGATTCTATTATAATTTGCAAGTAATCTTTTTATCTTAGTGCATTTTACATTTGAACTAAGCCTTGAGGATGTAATCTAAGATTGGATTTATTCCAATGGGGTGAACCTCGTTAAATCTTTATGTTCAATTTTTTTCATGTTAAATTTCTATATTCAGTTTGTTAATTACAACTTGATTGATTAATTGCTAGCCTAAGATTCTCTCAATTTATATTTATGTTGTGGGACATAAATTAATTGATCAAAGTTAGAGCAATAAGTAGGTTATTCTTTTGATTGGATTTGGAGCAAGTTAAACATTTTTTAAAAGTATTCCTTTTTGTGCACGAGGACCATTAATCTCCTTTTTTAATTGATGTATATTTTATGATTTAAGTTCACGTTCTTGTGAGATGAGTATTTGTATTTTTATTACTATTATGATGAGTATGTATACAATACTTCATATTAAAAAAATATCAAGGTCTAATTCTTTTAAGATATTAAGAAAAAATTTATAGGATACTTCTTTTAAGATCTTCACAATTTTTTAAAAAATTTATACATATATATATATATATACGGTTTTGCTAAGGTGTGTTTCGAAGCGTGCCTTAATACGCGCTCCAACCGTTACCGTAATGGAATTCTTGCTCCGTTTGGTTGGCTGCATGAGTACTGTAGCAAGAATTCCGTTACGGTAACAATTGAAGCGCGCATTAAGGAGCGCACCTTAGCAAATCCGTTTATATATATATATATATATATATATATATTTATACAAAAATGTTGTTGTGTGAACAACGTCGTTTTGGCATGAACAATGTTAAAAACTTAAGACTCGTTTTGATCCATAACACACAAATTCTGTGTATTACGTAACACACAGTAACATTCCTATATATATATATAAATTTATATATAGAAATGTATTGGAAATGTGTTTCGGATGGAGTTTCATTGGTCACCCGTGGTTTCGGACGGTTTTTTAACCCGAAAATTGTGAGAAGTCCATCACAAAAGTTAATTTTCCTAAATTTCTCTCCCCTTTTTTAAGGGACTTTTTGTCGGAAGTATTTTCGGATGGCCTTTTTTCCTTTTCATACATAAGTTTTTCTTTTTCCTTGCAATTTCGTCACCGATTTCAATTTCAAACGGATTTTAGGTTTACTCTAACCATTTCCCCTTTGATTTTAAATTGATTATTATAGATCAAGCTGATTTTTTTAAAAAAATAATTTGATAGTTTTATTTACATAATCTATATAATTTTAAGTTAAATAAGTCTTAAAAATGAATTTTTATATAAAATAAGAAGAAAAAAAATTGTGCTTTGTTTTCTAATATTTCAAGCTAAAAAATCTAAATTTTCAATTTCATGAACAGTTGAATTTTGATTAAAAAAATCTAAATTTTTTCTAAAGGAAATAATTTATGAAATTTGCTAAATTAGTTATTCATAAAATCATACTATCTGAAATTGAATGTCTTTATTTCTATTTTAAATCATCTAGAATTTGAATATCTTATTTCTAAAATTAAATAGATTTTTAATACAAAGTGTTATTAACAACCTCTTCAATTGAAGGATTTACATCTACTTTTATAAACTTACCACTACTAATTAAACTAATGAAAAGGATAAATTAATAACTTTATTAAAGTCAAATGAATTTCTTAGTTTTTAATCAAGTCAAAATTAAATGGTACATTCAATTTTGGATGGAGAGTATTTTTTTTTTATCTGCATCATAAAATATATTTACAAAAATAACATAATAGATTGTAAAATAAAGAAATGAAGTTATAATTAATAAAATTTCTTAATAATGAGAAAAAACTAATTTAAATTTTTTAGAAAGTAAAAGTAAACTAATGATTAAATTCAAAAAACAATTAAATAACAATAGACAAATTATATTATAAAAAAGTAAAACTAAAATAACAATTATAAATTTGTATTTGAAGAAATAAATCAACAATAAACATAAATCATTTAAAAATTGCTTAAATATTTCCAGGCACCCCTAAATTTTTTGAAAATCTGATTTTAGTTCTCCAACTTTAAATTATCTGAATTAACCCTCTAAGTACTAAAAAGTATAAAAGAGAGTCATTCTATCCATTTTAGACTTTAAACCTGGATGGAAATGTCCATGTCCAACTAGATGCTATTTTTCAGGGGTATTTTAAGCCTTTAAATTTTTATCTTTTTTTTTAATTATTATGATTCTTCTTTCTCTTCTCCTCCACTGCTGTGTTTCACCATCTTTTTTTTGTCACTGTCGGCTTCTACTCTAGATCTTACCCCTGGCCAGCTAATCAGTCGTCTTTCATCGCCCATCCCCCTCTACTGGCTGGGTGGTCGAAGCCACCTCGCCGGTCACCCTTCCTCCTTTTCCCTTTTCTGACAACCCTTTTCCTTTCACCTTCACCGTCACGCCTGCTGCACCTTCCGCACCTAAAATTGGCTCCCTCGGCTAGCGTCGGCCCCAGATTTTGTGAAACCCACAATCCCAGTCCACCGTTCATTGGTTTTCCCATACAAACTTCTCCCAGATTTACTTGAAATCCTGCTCAAGCCACCCACTAATTCCAACACCGTCACCCTCGACCAGATCTAGGCCTCTCCAATTTAGATCTGGCCAAAACCACTCTGGTTGGTGCTGTTTCTTCGCCATCAGACCACTGTAACCTGCCGCCAACCTAACCCTCCTCTGCCTGCCCACTGTCGGTTTTCCTCTTAGTCCTGCCCCGCTTCCGGTCACGCAACCCCTAGTCTTCCAGATTTGGCCATTCGACGCCACTTTCCAACCCTTCCATGACTGTCCAACATCTTCAATCCTCCCCCAGCCTGGCGATCACAACTAGGGGTGGGAATAGGCCAGGTGGCCTGTGGCCATTCAAGTTCTTTTACTCTAGCAATACGATTATATCCTTAATAGGTTAAATAATTTTTATTTATTATCAAAATCAATACAAATCATAATTCTTTTCATATCTTCTTCCTTCATTGCAGTCGACAACTGCGACTTTTACCCTTTTCCAAACCCTAATCGACCCTTCACCTCCTTCACCCAAATTATCACTCCATCCTTCATCAAATCTAACCTCCCTTTCAATAGACAACACAGGCACCAGCATCGCTTACGAATGTAATAGACAACACAAGCGTTAGCATCGCTTACTCATTGACGTTCGTTCAAGTATGTTCTTCTTATCTCTATTTGGGTTTTTCTAATTTCTTTGTGATTAGTTGGAATTGGATTTTGGGGGGACAATAATTCGTGACATTAGTTTGCCAGTTTTCAAAGTTATCAGCAGTAACTGATTTGAATAATCAGACTCAAATCTATGAAAGGTAAAAAATTGAAGAACAGAAAGGAATTATGCGGGGCTATTAGGGAGTGGGGAGGGGGAAGTAAACAGAGAAATTGCAAAGAATAAAATATTTGAATTTATTTAATTTTTATGGGATTTTTGACTTGAAAGAGAAAACCTGTGATTGTTGTTTTCACATTAATGGAGGCTTCTGGACCTTCTTCCCTGTGTATTTTGGAAAGCAATTTCTAAAGTCACTTTTAGACATTTCATTGTGGAGAAGATAATAGCAAAAAAAAATTCAGTGCTAAAATCATTCTCAGTCATCGTCCATATAGGAAAATTTTCTGCTAATGACAATTCTACTTGATTTATATTACTTATTAATCCTAATTTCTTGCTAATCATGACAATATTATTATTACTGCATTTGCTAAAACAATGTCTTCTCTTATTATTTGTTGAATTATGCTATAGCCTATTAATATATTAGATTTTTTTCTTATTTTGAACGTGTTTAAACAAGAAGAATAAATTACTTTGAAGACTTGATCTTGGGACTATTTATTGTATTGATTTATATGGTTAAGACTTATGATTTGTAATTTAACCATCGTATTTGTTATTTTTATTTAATGTTTTATGATATATTTTTAATTGTTTAAATTGATTAATTTTAATTTGGACTAAATAATTTTGTTTGGTTATGATAATTAGATATTGATATTTTAACTTATCCTACAAATATTGTAAATAGTTTTGAAATTGACAGCCTTATGAAACAGGCGATAGGCTATAGGCTCAGGTAAAAAAATTTACCTGTAATAGGCCACATGCCAGATGACAGACTATCAGGTCGAGCCTATTAAGACAAAAGCCTAGCTTGATCTGGTCTGTTTCCATCCCTAATCACAACCCAAAGCCATCCTTCGCTGCTGTGGTTCGAAGCTTCCACCATGGAAATAGATCTGCACAGATCTGAATTTCGGCAGCAAAAAAAAAAAATTGTGGGAGGATGGACTAAACATGACAAGGCAGTGAATGGTGATAGTGGGGGTAGAGCTAGATGGAAGAAAGATTGGTGGCGACGCTGAGATGGTGGTCAAATTTGGCATCAGTGCGAGTGGGTTAGAGCTAGAGGAGAAGGAGGAATTGGCCAGGAAATGGTAGATTTGGGTTGGGGGTGCGTGGAGTTGTAGAGTTAGCGACCCAAAAAGATGAAGAAAAAAAAGAAAAGGAAGAGGAAGAAGAGGAAAGAAAAGAGAGAAAATTGGAGGATAAAATTGCTAGTGTAAAATTACAGGCCTAAGGGCTCATTTTTATAAGTTTTCATGTATTTGTCTGGTCTAAATCCAGACGATTCAAAGTTCGAGGGATAACCAATGTTTTGTGGACCGGATCGGACTGGATCGGCCGATCCAACCGGTTAAATCGGGAACCGGTCAGTTGACCGGTCTGGTTCAATGGAAAAAATCTGTTTTTTAAAAAATTGGTGGAATTTTTTCAAACTAGTGAAAACTGGCCGGTTCAACTGGTGAATCGGTGAATCGGCCAGTTTGGTATTGAACCGGTCGGTTTTCATTCTAAAAATTTTTGAGACTAAATTGATAAAATTAAAAACTTAATACACTAAATTGAAAAATAAACAAAATCAATTTCATAATTATGTAATAA
>JAOXNR010034870.1:0-21653 GCA_028571225.1 Parsonsia alboflavescens | reverse complement strand
ATATTTGTTGAAATTTGACCACAATTTGGATTTTTTGAAAAATGGATCGGTTCCAATTGGCCGATCAATCTCGATTTTTCATTTAGAGAACGGTTTTAATGAAAAAAATGGTTCAATGCTCTCTTTCAAATCAGTTTAATGATTGGTTCACGATCTAACTGGTCGGTCCGATCCGATCTAAAAAATAGTGGATACCTCGATTAATCCAATTCGAAACATCTGACCAAATGGAAAAGACAAAACTGTCCTCAATTCCTTTGACTTTCAAAACATTCCCAAGAGTTGCACCTTCCTTCCTTCTACTCCTTTTCCTTCTAACCTCGTGAGTTGCTCTCTGATCCCCCCTCTATCACACCCTTTTTTGTCAATCGTCGGTGTTGGAGGAGTGATTAACCGAAGACGAAGAAGACACTTCTTATCACCATGAAAACTTTCCTCTTTCCTAAATCCTTCTAACTGGAAGAAAAATCGAACAACCTCAATCCTACCCCCAAACAGCCGTCCATCTTCGGCTAGTGTCGCCATTATTGGAGAAAAAGCTAGCAAGTCACCTTTGCCACCACCGTCACCTTCAAAGTTCGACATCACAGCTACAGGTCAGTTCCTTTTCGTCCATTTAATCTTTTTTTTTTATGTCACAATTCGATAATCATTTATACTTTTGAATTGATAGTAATGTGATCCTTTAGATAGTTATGAGATTGTGTGCATTGTGCTGTGAACCATTTATATTTTTATATATACATATATATATATATGTTACAATTTGAACTCGAACTGTGACATGCTTTGATTTTTTTATTTGTTTTGCTTTTCTTCTTATGAATTTTGTTGATAATGAGGAAATGTTAAGCATAATTAGATGCAAAATGGTTAGATAGCAATTGGGGAGGTTGGAGTTAGGTTTGGAAATGGGAAAGTAGCTTTTGTATGTTGAAATAATGGAAGGTCAGGATTCACTTGCCAAAGGTTAGTTTCATACTGATGAAAGTCGGGATAATCCGTTGAAGGTCGGAATTATTCTTATTAAATAAAAATATTAATGTTATTAAATTTTAAATTATTATTAATATTAAATTTAAATGAATTAAAATCAATATTAATATTAATGTTATTAAATTTTAAATTAAATAAAAATGATTTATTATTAAATTTTAATTAATTTAAATTAATATCATTATTATTATTAAATTTTAAATTACATAAAAAATTAAATTATTACTATACTCTACAAGGACTTGATTATATAATATACTTCATATTATTAGTGTATAATATAATTTGGTTATACAATGTACTTTAAATCTTAATATTTTATAATGATTGTCCTATAACTTATATTATATAAATAAAAATACATTGAACTTTATATTAAGAAAGTAAAATAATAATATTATTATGATTTCACCAATTTTTATCTATTAAAAATAATAATAATAAGTTATATCTATCATATGTTTTAATATTAAAATAATCGGGGGGAAATTTAGGTAAAGTTTTATACAATTCATTTAAATAATAAATTATTATAGATTTTTCCATGAAATATTATGTTTAGAATTTAAATAATACTTCCATGTGGATAACAAATGTTCTGGAACCTATTTTATTTGTTGTATTAAGGAATAAATAAAGATAAGTTTAATTTAATAACAATCTAGCAAATTTTTTATCTATTTATTTTTTATATTGTACATATATGGACCTTGCTAGAGGGAGATGATCTTACTAGCATAGTTTTATTGTTCCTGCCCGTAAAACTATGAATTGTCATTGTAAGTATTTGTGGATAGCTGACGTGATTGACTTGGTGAGGCTTCAAGGGGTAGAGGAGTGATTTAAGAGGGGTCCATTTGGATACATGTTGGAGCTACCCTGTTATTCATGACGTTTTAACACCCATGCTGCATTTCATACATTTAGACGAGAGATTCATTTCCGTGATGCGAGCCCCGATGAGATGTTCCACATCGGAGGTAGATTACATCGATTAGGGATTCAGGAGTATGCCCTGATTACCAGACTTCAATTTGGCCCAGTGGATGTTAAGATTATAGAAAGGGAGTTGACGAGCAACTTCGCATATGAGCCGTTATTGGGGACTCATCTGCTAAACCCGACATGGGAGTTGGATAAGTTTAAGGAGAAGGATTTGGGATCTGTGGAGTAGGATGATGTCCTCAAACTCATATATTGCATTATCATCGGATATTGGATGTTGACACGTGAGTCTTCAGCAGTGATTTCGTATTACATGTGGAGCATCCTTGAGGATTTTCTAGCAGTTGAGGTATTCCCCTAGTTCACCATTAGGTGGAACATGACATAGCATTGCTCCAGAAAGTCGTTGATGACGAGTCTTGAGCATAGAAGAGGCATTTATAAGATAATGTATGGGTGATACTGGTAAGACATCCAATCTTACTTATATTCACATAACAACGACTTTGTCAAAATTTATTGATGTTCATTTCTTTCAATTCAATGTTGGATATATGCCCACTTCCCTTCCTTGCGCTAGTATTTGTGCGTTGTGGCTCAACAAGGAGCTTCTACATCCGGCGCTACATGGCACCCGAGATAAATTCTTTTCGGAGTCTGATTCAGTCCAACCAAAGTGAAGTGGCGTGGTTTATTGGATGTAGTAAGCAATCAACCTTTCTATTTGGTTTTTTTTTTTTTTTTATGAAATCAACTTTTCATAAATTAAATTACTATGTACAAGTATTTGTTTCATCATCATACATTGAGCCAGATGTGCACAAGCGACAGATGTCGTATTGGATTGATTTTGACTACCTCTCTTATATTCCACTCTTTTGTTGGGGGGTTTCGAAGTCTAGTTCATTTTGGGAGATCGTCCGACATTAACTACCCCCATCTTCAATTATAGAGGTCAGTCTAATGATATTTGAATTAGTAAATTGTAAATTAAATAATCAAATTTATTGTGTCTAATGTTTTATATCTGTTTTTTTATTTTTTAGTCACTTACTTTGATGGTTAGGGATGACGAGATCCCCGTGGCTAAGGAAGAGCATTATGTGGAGCGACCTCCCTCCCCTATGAGATCGGAGGGTCATGGTGCGAAGGAGGACCGCCACAAGGTATGTATCTCTTCCTGTTAAATTAAATCAAGCATCAAATCTCAGTAGGTAGTTAATATAATTTCTGTTTAAATTATAGTATATTCCCAAAAGTGTTGAGAGACCCTCTCGTTCTAGTCCTAATGCCAACCGTATGATGTCCAACTCAAAACTTTATTGTCAGATTATGAGTGGTGGGCCACGGCCCGATTGGTCGAGCACTAGAAGGGTCAGTGCTCAATTGGTGGAACATGAACACCAAACCCTTGCTTGACACACTGTTGTCCTACAACCCTTCTCTGAGATATAGAAGTACCTAGTTGAACTGGAAGAGCTACCTCGGGATGGGGATGGGACTCCTTGATCATCTCCTCCAGGCTCCTCACCACATTCAGGGAGGCCTACTAAGGAGATTCAGAGGGGCAGTATTTCAATTTAGAGCCCCATCCAGGATTATCAAACACCTCCTTGTTCACTCCAAGTTAGTCCATGTTCTCCAATTTGAGTTAGTTAAATAGAATCATTTAGTAATTGATTATATTCTAATATTATTTTTTTTATTAGGAAATTAGTAGGAGCAGATGATGGGTGGTATGCAGGATGCAGATTCACCTGTTCTGATTGTAGTCTACCCTACCCTTACCCTTTAGATGAGTTAAACATATATCTATTTCTTAATCATTCATATTTATGTAAATTATCGTAGTTAGTTATTTTATTTATAAATGTTTAATTTATTTTAATTAACAGGCATAAGAAGGTGTTAGTGAGAAGGAAGATGCAAATCCACCTACTCTGGTTATGGTCCATCTTACCCCCAAGTTAATTTAAACATCTCTTTATTTCTTAATATTTCATATTGACGTAAATTATAGTAGTTAGTTATTTTAGTTTTAAACGGTTAATATATTTTAAATAATAGCCACAGCGGATATTAGTGAGATGGAGGATACATTAGCTCCACCGACCACTATTGTATCCGACCTACCCTGTTGTTCAGGTGAATCATGACATTGTTTGTTAAGTTAATTGATAATTTTATTTATTTCATATTTATATATCTTATTCAGTTTTTAATTATTTTTATTAAGTTTCAACTATTTGGATTTTAAATTATTTCAGGAAGGAGAACGTGAAGTTCGGATCAAGGTCTAGGTTGCAAGCCTTATGTCACCCTTCACAGACCCCTTTCACCACATAGATTCTGAGGTGCCAAAGAAGAAGCTCAGAACGAAAGGGAGAGAGTTGGATCGGGCAGGGGACCCTCAGGTGCTGGACCCTCCCGTAGTAGATTATCGGCCGCTCTTGGATACTTTTTACGCTTTGCAGGAATCAAAGAGGTATTTATTTTAACTTCATGAATATATTATCATTTAATCCATAATTAAATTTATGTGATTTTTTTTAGCTGTTAGACTTATATTGATTTTAATTTTATTATTTATATTATTATTATTATTATCAAATTTTAAATTAAATAAAAATTATTATTATTATTGTTATTAAATTTTAACTTAAATAAAAATTACGATTACTATGTATTTTTTTAAAGTTATGTTAGATTTTATTTGATTTTATTTATTTTCATTCCATAAATATAATATAGTTTAATTCATAATTAAGTTTATGTGTCTTTTTTTAGTTATGTTAGACTTTATTTGATTTTATTTATTTTAATTCCATTATTTTTTTTGAGGTAGACGCTCAACATAGGGAATCTACTAATTTGACGGGGAGATTCTTAAGAAGGTTCGAGATTGCAAGCAAGAGTTGGAGGACTCTCACGTGGATCAATTAATCCAAGGGCTTCGACTAGCAACCAAAGGGCAATCGGGGCCCTACCCTGTGGCACATCAATTCACCATTACTCTGCCTTACCTTTACATATAAAATTTATTTTTATCAAATTAATTACCTCACTGCTTACAATAGAATATTGATTTTAACTAACTCGAACTGCAAAGTATGATCCAAGACGCTTTCCTTTATACCTTTGTTGCCGAGAACCTTGAGAAGTATAAGTTTGAAGATGGTTCTATTTGGTTGATCAGGGGAGAGGGACAAGATGATGAAGTCGCATGATTGGAGGTCAATGAGGTAATAAATATAGTTTTTATTTAATATTTCTTTTGTAAATTATATTTCGTATTAATTAATTTAATATTTGTGATGTATCTGTAGATCTTGATGCCATGTTGCCACCAAAATCACTAGCTGATGCTGCGAATCTCGCCAAAGGGGGAGAAACTGATATTATATGATCCGAAGCCATCTCTTGATCCAGGTGTAAGGGCGAGTAGGAGAGAGCTGATGGAGCCAGTATGTAGGATGTTTTCATGCCTTCGAGTATAGGCTGGATATTATACTATGATGGGAATTGCTGCAGATTCACCTGCCAGGTTCGAACCTTCTATTCCTACCCTTTAAACCCTCCCTATTCAGCCTGATTCGATTAACTATGTGACATACATTACATATTACATTATGTAGCTATTGAGGGGGCATCTTAAGAAGATGTCCGGACCGGATGGCGTTTTAGATGTAGCCCAGCACCTACGAGATGAGATGACTTGGATCATACTTTCATGGAGTAGTAGGATGTAGTTGTAGTCTCAATAGTCTTTTTAATTTCTATGGTAAATGTTTTGTACACTATGTAAATTATATAAATAAAAATGAAATTATGTAGTTGTTTTATTTATATTATGTAATTAAAAAGAATATGAAAATTATTACAAGTCACGAATCATCTCAATACCGACATCACCTTCAAAAATATTCATACTCTTATCGAAGACACTTACATTAACATTAACAAAATTTCCCGCTTCATTTGTCGCCATCGACGTTTCTCTAGAAACTCGAGATTATTGGGTGGATATTAGATTAGATATGGGCACTTTATGAGTTCCGCCATTTGATACTGTTTCCTTTACTTCGGAAGGTGGGGCTTCTGTATTGACTGCATTCTGACAAGTTAGACAATTGTGTCCTTTTCTTTTGCATATTTTTCTCGCTTTCTTCCGATGGTGTTATTCACTTTAAGATAGAAACTGACCTTTTGTGATCTTCCTTCATCTCTTCTACCAAGAAGGGCATTAACAACCATATCATCCAAGATTAAATCAAAGTTGAATACAGAAGAACAAGCTATGTCAAAGGTGCATATGCCATCCTTAATATTTTTGTATCAAATGCATTTTTACTGCATAAAGTGTAATAGTGAACCACAATCCCTAATGTTTTTGTATCATATGCCATCCTTAATATTTTTGTATCAAATGCATTTTTACTGCATAAAGTGTAATAGTGAACCCCAATTTCCCTATAAAAGAAATTAACATGGTTAAAGATGATAAAAAAAAATTGAGATATGATTATAAATTTATTTTACATAAAATTATAATGTAAACATACAGAGAATAGAAGAACACCGTCCAGAAGGTCAGATTGACCTTCTACCCAGAAGGTCAAAAAGGTCGATCTAACCTTCTAGGTGGTCTTTTGATATTAAAGCAAGGTTTTTTCAATACTTGGGGACAGTAATGACATGTTTACATAGAATTCCTTCTAATTCCCATCTTCTACATCCACAAGTCCTTTGAACGATATCCACAACAACATTTGCTTCTTGTGGTGGAATACCAATGGCATACTCCTCCCTAATTCGAATGGATGTAGTTTGCAGCCTTTTTGGTCAACTTTCATAACTTTCTTCTCAATTCGTTCCACAACACCCTTGGTGATAATGTTAGGCATTGTAGAGGTTGCTTCTCGACGTTTATTGAACCAAATAGATGTAATAAAACTCTTGAATAGATGTAATAGGCAACTTCTGAGCTTTCTTGATAGCTTCATTGAAGGACTCTAGAAAATTACTTGCCATTTGGTTGTATCGATTCTTCGGACAATAAGTACGTGACCAACCCGATCACCCTACCTCAACATCCTACCAATAATGAACTCTAAGACACTACACTTTAGAAAATCACTGCAACTTGAGGATATCTGCATTTTGTCTTTAAGTTTTTCCTTCAAATGTCAAAAACAAAAGGCATGTGGAACCTTGAGATAAACTTTTCTCATTGAGTGTAGTATTCCTTTGTGTCGATCAGATACAATTACCAAATCATCCTGCAATCTGTATGTAGTTCTTAGTTTTCTTAAGAGCCACTCCCATGAATCATTGCCCTCTTTTTCACCGAATCCAAATACAAGGGGAAAAGTTTGTCTGTTTCCATTTGCACAGATAGTTGCATAAATTTTGCTCTCGTATGCATCTTTCAAATGTATTGCATCTATAATAATGATGGGTCTCATGTACTTGAGACCCTCGATTGAAGGACCAAATGTACAAAATGATCTCAAAAAGTGCTCCTTTCTTCTATGTGTACTAGTCACCGTGTTGTATGCTCCAAGAGATAGAAGTATGATGGAAGTTATCAAAATGAGTTTTTTGGAGTTCTATAAGCCTTATCTTTTGCATGCTGTAAAGATCGCCAGACTTTGGTGTATCCTAACTTCACCCTATAATTCTCCTGCATGTCTTGAATCACATTTTGGGGGGTATGATTTGTACTAATGATTTTACCAGCATATATAAAACTAATTGTTGATGCACTTAAATCCCTATTTTGGCTTTGCTGTACAATTTGCATGCAAGTGTGACTCGGGACAAACTTGTGAATCACCTATATCTGGCATCCAACTCTATACTGTGCACGTATCATGAAAGTGCAATCTTTTTTATTCCTGCATCGTGCCTTGTATCTTGCCTTATCCAAAAGTGCCACATGATAGGGAAATCTGTTCTCAAGTAAATATTGACGGACTGTTGCTATCAATTCATTACTGTTAAAAATTGCATCCTTCCCTATCGAACCCACGGGTGGAACGATTTCATCGTCGAAATAATATACCTCTTCATCCTCACCCCAATCCATGTTTGTGAATTGAGTTCGGTATAAATTATTCAAAAGGAATTAAGTGTCTGATCCCATCGTCAAAGTTGTCGGACATGTTATTATTATCAACATTACGGATATGTTCTCTTCTTCACATTCGTCATCATCATTAGTGCGAATATTTTCGGATGTCCTAGGTTCATCGTTTATAGGTGCGAATGTCTCATCCAAATTCCTTGCATGATCACCACCACATTGATGTAATCTTTCAATTCTATTAACGATCACCATTTTATGATCAACTTCCCCCTACAAATACATGATCTCACATATATATCTCCAGTTTCCATTAATTTAATACTTTCATTAGATAATCTGGATGCAATTGAAATTTGTGTGTTGAATTGGTTTAAATCAATCTTCATGTAATTTGTCATACTTCTCCTAAAATCTTCATAATTGATTTCGTTTGGTACGACTATCGGATGTGCCCTTCCACTTAGAGAACTATCATGAATAGCAATTCTGATGTAATCCATTTCATGCAAGAATCCAAATAAAAATATATTTAAGAACATGTATTGGAAATCATACAAAAAAAAAAAAAAAAAGAAATATCTAAATAAGATGAAAAACAAAGAAAAAGAAGGGTCTAAATATTATTTTAAGGAAAAATAAAAAGAAAAGGAAGAAGCTCGAGGGTCGAATTGACCCTCTAGAAGGTCGAAATGATCCTTTGAGTGTCTAAACAACCTCCTGAAGGTCGAAATAATCCTTTGAGGGTAAAATGATCCTTTGGAATCAGATAAAAAAATATATGTCCTTTAGGAACTTCCAAAGGTGGGAATGGAACTCCCGAAGGTTGTTTCGACCCTCAGTAATTTTGGGCCAAATCCAAGGTTTCAACTTCAAATACTCTGCAACCTCCTTTCTTTCCTTCCTTACACTAAACAAATAACACAAAACAGACAAACCTAGTATCCAAAGACATTTCGGAATCAAAACACAAGCATCAATCCAAGGTTTTTAAACTCGAGAGTTTATATAAACTCGTTTGAGGCCCTACAAATTCGACATGTAGACTCGTAGAGTTTATGTATATATATTATATGTATTAAATAATTAATATTTATCAAATAAAATAATACCCTAATAATTATATAACAACCCGTATCAAACTACCAAAGTTCAAAGTCCTGCTTCTTGCAGCTCCACCTTCGCCACCAAGCACCTTGGTTCATTTTTCTTTCAAAGATTGGTTCTTCTTGGTAAAATTCTTTGTTTGAAACTTGGAAGAAAGAGTTGAGGACTTGAGATTTAAAGTTTTGACTTAGAAATAAAAGAATAAATATGAGATTTGGAGAAGAGAGGTAAATATTTTGGTGAATCGGTTTTTGATGGAATGAAAATAATTCAAGAATAACTTATTTGGTCGAATTTTAGAAAAGAAATGTTTCAATTACCAGACAAATTTAATGGGTCAGAGTTATTTAACTAAAAAATTAAGGATTTTTCTGGACTTGGTGAACTCAGTAGAATCGATCGATTTTACCGAGTTTACTGAATCAACTTGTATATTGAATGATTTTAACTTACTTCCAACTTTGAAGCAATTTGACACGATTTCATGTAGTATACTAGTAAATTCAGAAGAGTTTACTAGTTAACTCGATATTTTAACATCCTTGCATCGATCACCATAACTGTTAAAAAGAAAAATAAACTAAACTCTCCAAACACCCAACGATGCTACCTTGTTCTTGTGAAGAAAAAAAAAACAACTCTCCTGCAGTCAATGCATCACATTGACTAGTTTTATTTATTTTTTTTCAACCGGGGGAGGGGGGGGGGGGTGGGGAGAATGAAGGTTCGTTTCATTGAAGTTTTTTTCAACTTCCACCAAAGAAAATTTCATCAATGATGTATTGTCTTCAACTCGATTTTGCAACACTACAATGATAGTTGGAGTGTTGCAAAGATTGAGTGGTAATATAATAACTACGTGTTAAAAATGAATAAAGTTTAATTTAGTTTTTTTTTCTTTTAAAGAAAAAATCAAAATGGATATAGAGTGTGAATAATTAATTTTAGAATTGGTTAACTTATAAAATTCTACGAAGATTTGGATAAAATAGAACTCTTTCTATCCAAATTGGTCACATAAGAAAACACCCGGTTAATAAAGCAGGCCATGCATATGAGGTCATTTGTTCATTATTCTAATCAAGGCCTTGAAATTGTGAGCTCTTTTGAGATTTGTGGGGGAAGTGAACTTATCTTGTTGTTCCCCCATTGGGATGAAGAAAGCAAATGGGGATCAGGAAGGAATTTTTTTGCTTTGATTATCCTCATTGTGCAATGTCTAGGGGGAGGTTACCAAATTTCATGCTTCACGTGGTTTCATCTCTCACGTAAATTTCCAATATGTGATTTGTTTTAACTATTTGTTTTTTTCCCCCCCATTCTTTTGATTTATTGGAGTGGGAAATTATATATTCCACTAGCAAAGCCACGTTCCTCGAAAAATAATATTCAATTCTAGAATCATTCCTTTTTTAAATTTGGACTGATATTTGAGTTAATTTAATAAAATTAATTTGGTAAAAATTACTAGAAAAATAAACCTTGATCCATCCATATTTAATTTCTTTCATAAATTGGACCCATGATTCTTAATTATAAGACTGTTTTACCACTTAAACTAGACATACTTGTCTAGAACCATCCTTCTCACCTCTCAAAGAACTGTTAAGTTTCCACCTTTCTTGAATCTTTTACTTCCATATCATGTTAAATTTTTACCGATTCTAAAAGTAGAGTCAAAAGATCCAAAGAGGAGGAGAAATAAGCTTAATTCACATTTCACGATGTATTCCTGTCCATTCTGTTTTGGTTGGCATATCCCCTGGTTTTTCTTTCGTGGGAGGACAAAGATTTGGGGAGCAGCTTCACTTTTTATATCTTTCTGGATTGAGACAGAACTTACTTTTTTTTCCTTTTTGACGAAGCTAATGTTCTGTACACATAGTTGTGCATGGACTTGAGAGCTTAAAATGAAAACCACATAGAATTTCCTGGCTAAAACGAGGCATTTCCTCGAGCATTTTTTCTGTTTCTTCCTTCTACCGTAAGGTAGGAGGACTATGCAGAGGGGAGGTTGAGGATAGACTGGGAATCATGCCTTGGTAATCTAGAGGCCACGATATACACTCTGGAGGACAAGGGGCCGGAGCTGGATGAGCAATGAAGGTCGGAATTTCTTCTCCGGGCATCAGAACCGACACTCCTCGAGCATAAACAGTCATCTGCAGTCAAAGATGAAATATATTAAGTCATGGAGTTCTATGAAAATCGAGGCTCGAACAAGCACATCTGATAAAGAATTTTGTCCTCTGCAAAACAAAAGAGAGAACTATGCCACAACTGCAGATAAGGTTTCACGTGGGACTAATCTGTTTGTTTTGGATCAAGAATCATTCTAGGTCCTGAACTAACTATTCTAGCAAATAGAGATAAATATCTAAGGAGAAGAGAGCCACCAGATGATTCAGTGAACAAAAAGGAAGAGGGGAAACTTCCAACTCAACCGGTGAATGAATGGTTTCATAATATACTTTCCTATAAAAACAAAAGTTGGAGAAATGATTTGACGATGCATTTTGTACGATTATGCCTAGGGTATCAACTAAACTGCTGAAAAATCCAAAATGGCACCCCATGAGTGAAATGGTGCTACAACCAAGTCTGGTAAGAGGTTACCTGTGATAAGATTGGTCATGCAACAAGTCGGGCAAGAAGGGTAACATGCGTGCTAATGAAATTAACCAATCAAGAAAAAGCCACAATAATGAGTTATCTACCCTATACGGGTAAGGAAAGAAGACATCAAACATTAAGCAATCTGATCATTCACAATCATGTCTCAGAAGGGTGCATGGGAACATAAATATTGGTTAAGTAATGCAGAATGTCACTCCTGATGGTGACATGAAGATTATCGGAGGTCATTAACTTATTGACTCCAGATAAACAAGTACATCGAATTGCATTTGAATCTATCCAACTCCTTAAATCTGTTCAGTGAAAATTTTCAGACATGATCTAACAATTCCATTCTGCAAAAACATCAAAGAAAAGCTCGCAAACATTTGCTAAAACGACAACGACATACAAATTCCAGACAAATTTGACTTGATTAGTAATCCAATGTGAATGATAGGAGGGGAGTAATCAAATATGTTGGCATAATTTAATTCTGAGAAATGTCAACAAAAAAATGTTGAGCACTAAACTGCTGATTATACCAACAAATCTTGGACAAAGTCACATGCTTGTGACAAAGAAGGGACCCATACATCTCAAACTAAACCAGGAAGGCAGAGACACCATTAAACTAATGTCTTCTCCTACTTGTGTCACAAGAACAAATCCCTTAAATGCAGTGCATATGTAAGTTCTGTAGATCACTCAAATCAAAGTCAATTGTACGTAGAATGCAACCAACAAACTTAACTAGTTAGATGTGCATTAATTTTTTAGAAGAAAACATACACAAACCTAAAGCTTTAAAGCAAAAAATCCATACTCCAAAATGATAGACATAAACAGTAATGATAAGATTTTGGCAATCAGCAAGTTCCCAACTTCAGCAAACATTACCAGTTTTGTTGTAAAGGCAAAGTTGATACTGCTAAACATTAACCTGTTTAAGCAGAAGAAAATCTTGTTTGCAAGAACCAAATCAAATAAGAATGCATTAAAGTGTACCTTCTAATTTAATATTAGGATGAAATCAGTATCGTATAATGCATTACATTTTTTTTTAGAAAAACCCCAGTAATCCCACTCATCTTCCAAAGAGATAATGGAATGTTAAGTCAATAATCTTAATCTAGGATATGGTAGGCCAACAAGTCAGAACTTTTGCACAGTGCAAACAAACATAAGAATTTTAAAAACAGATAAAGGGCTCACAGCTAGCAAAACAGATGTTGCATAATTCAGATTAACCAGTAGAAAATGATGAGATTTGGCTCAAAACTAAAACTTGTCTAAAATAAGCTAAGTTCAGCGATAATTTCAAGGTACAGAGATGCAAAAAATGAAGGTTGAATTTTAGCTGCTTTGCATCAGACTCAGAACACATCAGTACATTTCAAATCTGGAGCCTGAAATGTTTACGCAGGTATGCAATATACATAATATATGGGGCCCAGTAGCAACATCTTTGTCCACCGGTCATTTTTGCTTTTGAACTACGAATCAAACAAACAAAAAAAGGGTGAAATGGTTCCTGCTTTGGCTTTGCATCTAATAAAGCCTATAATCACTCATGAAAAAGAAGATGTCATTTCTAAGAAAGAAACTGCCGAAAAGTTTAGGAATTAAGGGAATGGAGCAATTTCAAGAACCCATAAAATCAAATCACCAATAAAGACAACAACCCTAGATATATATATTTCTTAATAATTTAACTCAAAAGGCCCCATTCATAATTCATCCAGTGCATTCCAAAAATCATGATTAACGTAAACGAAGTCAAATTTCATTTGTTTATAGCTATAATTACACTAAGCAAAAGTAATTAACTGTCACAATGGAGTAGTTTAGTCTACTCATTGCAATTTTCAAGGCTTCAACTACAATTAAATTACCACGACTATTTGAGCTTCTCTTTCCTTTCCATGGTATCCAATTTTTTTTAAAAAAATAATATATTTACATGAAGTTTTGCATAAAGCTCAATAAGAACAAAGAACATTTCTACCATTACGAAGAGTAAAACTCATCAATCAGAAACTTTTATCAACTTTGGTAAATTTCTCAAATAATTATGAAACCCAAACTAAGGATGAACAAATCTGAATTTGGCATGCTTTTAGAAGACATAATTCAGAGGACCCATTTGTAATCACCTTTTTAGTAATAAAGATTTCATACTAATTAAACTCATGACAGTAAAATTGCATAAGTATTAGTAATAATCATAGTTTTTTTTTCTGTTTTTTCCAGTAAGGAAGAAATTAACTGTCACCGTAAAGTTAATTTGGTCCACTCATTACTTCTTGGAAAGCCATTAACACAATACCAAGAAAAGGAAAGAAAGTTTTGAAGTGAGTACTGGGCTAATATACATGAAGTAAGGAAGATGCCATGCATATACACACATACATATATACACATATGTATGTATAGAGAGAGAAAGAGAACATACTTTGGGTGACGGGTAATTGAGTTTTCCCTGGACTCTCGTCTGGGCCTCGAGATCCGTGCCGTTCCGGCCACCGTTTCCAGATGATCTTGGCCGGAGAAACCTCTCGAAAATGGCCATAACAAGGAACATAGAAATGAGAATTGCAGTAGCAACGAACCCAAAAGAAACTGCATTTACAGAATTGTCGAAGCTTCTCCAATGTTCATCTCTATCTCCTCCTCCACCACCACTGCTTAGCGCCGGAGCTACACTCGGCGATGCCAGCACTACTCCGAAGCTACTAACGTGATTGTCAATTCCCATTAAGCGAAACGCCACCTTTTCTCTTGTACCTCTCTATCTTTCTCGTGAAGCAAAGACCATCAAAAACCCCAGAATTAAAACAACCGTAGACCCACAAAAAAGCAGAGCAAGCCCAGTTGGAATCTGAGTCTTTCTTCTAGTCTTACAACTTCAGTTTTTCACCTCGTGCGTTGAAAATGGACAGCTTTTCATTCTTTTTCTTTTTTTTGGGGAGTTTCTAGAAAACAGCGAAAAGAGTAAAAAAGAAATAGAAGCACTAAAGGGGAAGTCTAGATTCAAGAAACAGAGTGCGACACAGTTACCACTTTCTTCACGGTAAATTCAGTCAAGCCTTGATTGATGAAAATGGACTACTTCATACTTCTCTGAGCTCCAGTTCTAAAAGAAGAGAGAGAGAGGGGAGAGAAGGGAAGAAGGTGATGACGATGGTTTCCAGACGGGTAACTCTCAAGGAATTACGGTATAATATGTTAAGGAGAAAACTGGTTCACTACTACCGCCCAGGAGAGAGAAGGAAAACGCAGAAATGGCCTTTATTTAATTAAAAGGGTGAGAGCTTCGGGATGAGAGACGGTACTCCAAGAAGCTTTGGAAACTTGAGATATAGCCCTCCAATTTTAATGTATTTATAAATTTGCCACGTGTTTCATATATCACGAGCCCATTACATTTAATGAATTATTATTATGGCATTTTTTTTCTTTCTAAAATGTGTGATGGAGAAGAAGAACATCAGGAATGGGATTTGGATCTCCCATTACAATATATGTGAGTCACTTCTTATTATACAAGTAAAATAAACACTTATTTAGATCAAGTAATTCTAAAGTTTTGTTTAATTTTTTAAGGTTTAATATAAAAAATATAGTAAAAATTAATAATTAAAGATCATCTATAAGATTTTTATTAATATGTAATATGGAGTGACACACGAATATATAATATTCCTTGAGATTGGGCTCAAAGCTATTGTTAGAAGATAATAGATTATGAATAAAATTTTTATTAATATAATGGAGTGTTACATACAAATGTATAACCAGATACTTGAGATTGAAAGAGAAAAATATTTTATTAAAAACATGGATAGTATTGAAAAGAAATAAATAAAATAGCTATTAATAAAGAAACATATTAAACTCAAATAACTATAATTAAGGACAAAGAAAATAATTTCTTATTCTATCCTAAATTGACTATCTTTTTTTATTTTGAAATTAAATGTTTTATTTTCTAATTTAGTTAAAATTTTATTAATCAAATTGATATTATAATATTAAAATAATCTAAATCAAACTTAAAAAAACAAAGAAGTGCAAATTGAAATAAAATATTTAATTGTGGATGGGATAATATATTTTTCTTTATCATGCTTATGCTTTTAAGATCTCTCCATTGGTAAAATTGGATTGGATTCTTCACTTCATTTTGTCTCTTTTCTCGTAATAATGCATCCTAACTTTTTATTTGATCTCATAATAGTTACTACTCCTTTGTCTATTTCATATTTCATTTTGGATCATTCGAAATCAAATGTTTCATTTTTTAAATTATTAAAAAAATTGATTAAGAAAATTGACAATAAATTAAGTTAAACTTTTTTTTTTTATTAAAATACATATAAGTTAAATTGGGATATTCAATTTTAAACAAATAAAGTATTATTATAATTAGGATAAGTTTCTCAAATTATTATTCCAAAATAAATACTTCCACTTATCTTTAAATTTAAATGCGTTAGACAAGCGTGTGACACTTTCCCCCCCAAGGTATTCATATGAAAAATGTTCATTCTCAGTTTTTCCTTAAAAAGATCTTTGTTCTCCGTTATAGCCCACGCGCAGCAGTACGTACCTTTTGATGCCGCAAAAAACATTAAATTTGGTTTCAACCGAACAATGATGCTCTGTCTCTCCCCCTTTCTCTGTGCAGTACTTTGGCAGGACCATTTTATGTCATTACTTTCCCACCTTTTTCAGATTAATAATGGTTCAAAGTAAATATAAACTAATCCGTAAAAAATAGGAATTATGGGCATTTTTAATTCATAAACTATTATGATTTTTTAACTTTGATCCCATAATATTTTATTTTATCGTGTTTAGTCGTTCATAAAATTTTAATATAGTAACTTTGGTTTTTATTTTTTTATTTTACCTTTTTTGGTCATCAAACTTTTTTCTTTACAAGTTTGATCATTTTCAATAAAAGTAATATTTTATACTATTCTTAGTTTGAAAGGTGGATTTTTTTTTTTTTACTTCAATTTTTTTCCCCCTACCCTCTAACGGGTCATACCCAAACAATCTTTAATCTTAACATCCAATTTAATTTTTACTCTAAATCGACATTACCTACTTCAGATAGCTCTGAATGTCATTTCAATAAAAACTCATTCCTTCATTGATCCTCGAGATGAGAACGAAGGGCTTCGCTCAGGTTCGAACAAGAAGAAGTCTAGGCAAAGATGCTTCGACTCCTGGAATGCTCGATTCAAATGATTTTGACAGGTATCTCAAGTAAGTTCATTTTCAATCATCTCTGTAATTTTTCTTTAAAAAATAACTGTGGGTTTTAAAATATTTAACTGTATCAGTATTTTGGTATATAGACCGATTTGGAGTGAAATTGTTGAAGAGAAAAAAAAAGACATTGCACGATTAGATTCCTTGTATTTCTTTTTGTACATGAGCGGACAACAACAAAATGTGATGAAATGGATTAAATGGAAAGATATTTTATTCAAGAGATACGTAATCATTCCCATTGTGATTTGTTATGATTTACACATGCAAAGTTCCGTTTTTTTTTTTTTGGGCTTTTCGTACTTGAAATTTTCATACCTGAGCCTTTCACTTTGTGTATTAGAGGTCATTGGAGTGTGTTGATCTTGTGTCATTTAGATGATTATAATGCTAGTTCAAGTATGATTCTACTATACTCACTTCAATTTATGGTTCATAATCTTAAAAAAGAAATAGAGAGACATGTTATGTTATATATCTTAGATTGTCTAATTAAACCTTTATTTTCCTATCACCAGTGTATGTGCATGTTCTTTATAGGTTTGCATTGGACATTTACAAAACATTCAACAAGGAGGTGACTCTTGAATACATTCATTCTATCCCATTATTGCATCCAAAGGCAAGAAGATTGTTGAGTTTTGGAGTTAATACAAACTAAGTGATAATCCTAAAACATCAACCTAAATTGTTCATTTCAATGCCCAAGTTCCCCAACAACAAGAAGGGGAGGAATGTGGGTGGTATGCTCTGCTTTATGCCAAGAAGTTTGACGAAAATGCACCTGAAGTTTTTAATGGTTTAGAGGATTACCCTTACTTTGTAAACTTGTTCAGTTTGGAGGAATTTGAGAAATTTCATCAAGAACTACTTTCAATTCACCAAAACCAAAGCAATTGGCCTAGAAGACGAAAGCGATGAGCATAATCAAATAGATGTAGAGCTGGACTTGATGGAAAATAAAGAACAGGCCGGTAAGAAATTATCAGTTGATTCGGATTCTATTGATGATGATCTTGGCGAGGGAAATAAAAGTTGGGGTTGAACCTGGTGATGAGGCTGTGGATAAGGGTGTTGAAGATAGTACTAAAGAGATTGTTGAGAATTTTGATGCCTTGATTGAGAATATTTGTTCTCAAATCGAGGATAAATATTTTGATAATATTGATCAGACTTGTGAGGGGAATGAAGTCAGAGGGGTTGAAAGGGATGTGTGAAATGAGTTAGTAGATGAAGATTTTAATTTTACATGCACAGATACCAGAGATGTTAAGATACTTGATGAAAACTATGATAGCAAGATAGGGTTTGATGAGAGCAATGAATTGCAAGAGGAAGTTCAAAAACCAAAGCAATAGGCTGCTATGACTAATGATGTTGATTGTGAGACAGAAAATGTGCCTATTCAGACAGAAGATGGTGATGATAAGATAGATTCATCCTCGACAGGCTCACAATTTCATAACTCATAGTATGGAATCTTCGATGAAGAAGAAGCTCCATAGCTTGAAGACTTACTTGATGTAGGACTTCAGAAAGAAATTGGACGCAAAATACATAAACAAAAGAGGAAAGAGAACAAATAAAAGGGGTGGAATCCAGGGGCCTCGCATATGTAGTTTGGATCAAAAGGATGTTACACACTTTGACAAAGATATGCCTCAGGACATGTCACATAGCAATTCTAACATGGAAGAATCTGATGAAGCTTATTTCAATTCACACTCCAGTTTAGGAGAGGATGAAGAAGGATCTTCAAAGGCAAGATACTCGAGATATAGGTCTAAAACTCAAGGGCTTGATCCTTAGTTTGCAATTGATATGCTTTTTAAAAGCAAGAAAGAGTTAAAATTAGTAATCCAAGCTCATGGTGTCAAGAGAGGTAGAGAAGTATGCTTTGCAAGGAATGATGAGACAAGGTTGAAAGGTGTATGCAAGGGTACTAACCGTTCATGGGGTGTATACGCATCAAGGATTGACAGGTCCACCATCTTCTAAATTAAAACTTTGCTGCTTAAACATAGTTGTGGAAGATCTTTGGATCACAAGTTGCTTCAGGAAAGTTCATAGCAAGCACATTCAATGAAGATTTCAAGCAATCAAGGGGCATTGATATTCAAGAATTTCAAGAGAAGGTTCATAGGGAATTGAATGTAAATGTGTCTAATTGAAAAGTCTATAGAACAGTTAGAGAGGCAAAGGCATTGATTGAAGGCTACTACAAGGACAAGTACAAGAGTTTTTGGGATTACTGTCAAGAGTTGCGGCAAAGCAATCCAATGTCAACAGTCATTTGTGAATACAAAGAAAAAGAAGGGATCGAAGAGAAATGTTTCAGCAAGTTCTATGTTTGTTTGGATGTAGTAAGAAGGGGATTGACGACAGGTTATCGTCATGTTTTGGGTTTGGATGGAATTTTAATAAAAAGGACCTCATCAAAGAATTCTGTTGACAACAGTTGGGACTGATGCAAACAATGGAATCCACCCCATTGTTTATGCAATTGTTGAAACCAAGTCCAAGTCCACATGGGCTTGGTTTATCAGAGTACTTATTAGAGATATTGATATTTAAGAATAGGAAGAGTGGTGTATTATATCGGATAGACAAAAGGTAAGTTGTTAAATAATATACATAAAAAGGCTGCTATTGAGTTGTTACATTGGATATGTATTGATTATGATTTGAGTTTTTCAAATTTTTATTTGAATTTTCTCTTTCATTACTAAATGGGGACAGAAGATCAGTATCAATGGTGCTTTGAAATCTTCTTTATATTTAAAGTTTGTAAGGATCATGTAAATTGGTTGTTATAAAATTACATAATATTAGGACCAAATATTGCTAGCTTAAATTGGTACTTATTTATTTTTCAGTTTGCATATTTGGTACTTAAATATTGTGTAGTTTGGCAATTTTGGTACTTGAACATTTTGCAGTTTGGCAATTTTGGTAAGAAAAAAGTTGATAGTTTGGCAATTTTGATCCTTAAAAATTTTTTAATTTTGCAACTTTAATACTTGAACAATTTTCAATCTGACCTACTTGGATTTGAATTCTTTGCTCGTCTTAGTTATAATTTTATGCTTTTATAGGGTTTGTTACCTGTTATACCTGACTTGCTACCCAAATGTGAACATAGGCATTGTGTTCGCCATCTACACAACAATTTCAAAATTTGATTTTCAAAAAATGCTTCAAAAGATTTGTTATGGAAATGTGCAAAGACATCATATCCAAATAAATTTTAAAAGGATTTTCGGAAATTGAGGGAATTTGATGATGATACATACAAATGGTTTGAAAACAACACAATAAATAAAAAGGTGGACTACATTTCAATTCAGAACATATACCAAATGTGACATGCTCCTGAATAACCACATTGAGATTTTCAACAACTGCATTATGCAGCTTAGATACAAGCCTATTTTGGGAATATTTTAACAATTACGGTCTTATCTGATGCTTAGACTACAATCAAGAGGGAATTGAATTTCATCTCAGACAGGAAGAATTTGTCCAAGGATAAGAAAAAGGATGGAGATTTTGAAAGAACAATCTACACTCTCTCATGCATCATATGCTGATAAAGATAAATATCAGGTTAAGGAACTCACCACGAGGGATTAGTTTGCAATGGATCTTCAAGCAAGAACATGTTTCTATAGGAATTGGGATCTCTTCGGAATACCTTGTATACATGCTTGATTGCTCTAACAACTCATGGACACAACCTTGAAGATTATGTTCATAGTTATTATAATATTGAGGCTTATAAACAAGTTTATGAGCGGGTCCTTAGTCCAACTAATGGATCCAATAACTAGTCAAAATCCTCCTTGCCACTATTGTGGCCTCCTAAACAAATCAAACTTCTTGGAAGGCCTAAGAAGAAAAGAAGACCCCAACTTGGACAGAACCACAAAAGATTGATGTTGCAAGCACAAATGGTGTTGAAAAGATTTCAAAGGCAGCAAATTCAAGTAGTGTTGAACAGGTATCAAAAGCAGCAAGTACGAGTGGTGTTCAAAAGCTTTCAAAGGCAGATTAGAAAAAATCTAAATATAGAAAGTGTGGCCGGGCATAACATTAGAAAGTGTCCAGCTATGAAAGATAAAGTGGTTGAAACAGAAAAGGACAAATAAGTTCATGTTAGAGATCAGCCTAAAAGAGGTGGTGAAGGACAAGTTGAGCAGGCCAGCAGCATGCAAAATACAAGCAAGTGTTGTAAATGTGGTGTGTTACGGCACAACATATGAATATTTAAAAAGGAAAAGGAGCCTGCATGTTCAAACATGCACAATGAAACGCCTACTAAAACATAACTACACCAGTCAACAGCTTTGGAGAGTGCTTCAATAGAACAAGACAATGGAAATGAAGTAACCAAGACAGCTTTGGTAACACCCTATATCTAACATTAGTATCATTTTTTTTATTGCAATAATTCCTATCCTAAAAAGTTTTTAATTCCACCAGCAAATGGGTAAACATGGTGCTTTGAACATTATTTTAAGTACTTAGGAACCTGAATATGCAGTGGTCACAAATGAGGTAATAAAAGATCTGATTTATATCAGACATTATTATCATTAAATTTATTGCATTATTACCCTAA
>JAOXNR010034859.1:0-21660 GCA_028571225.1 Parsonsia alboflavescens | reverse complement strand
CTCAACACATTTGCTGAAAGTTTCAGCCTTGTTCATTCAATTTCCAACTTTGCAATGTCTTCTAATCCCCTATATAAGTCTTCATACTTGAATAAATTACAAGGCTCTTCAACTTGCTAATCTTCAAGCATAACTTCTTCAATCTTGTCAAGAACTTCGAGTTGTTTCAAGTTGTTCTTCAAGGTCTAGCTTCAATACCAACCTTGTTACATTCATCCTCAAACTTCCTTGAGTATAGTTGAAATATTGATCTTTGTTGTAGAACTCCCAATCATTAGTAATATCATCTTCCCTCTCCAACAAGTCAATCTTCATTCTTGTACATAAACTCCTTTATTCCGTAAGCTTCTTCATATGAGATCTTCCATGAATTATCCCATGCCATGTATGTTCCTTGATCTCCATCATTTAAAAGATTAGACATCTTCCAATGGTTCAAATGATGAAGGCAATGATGTTCAGACATCTTGCAACAGTTCAAATGAAGAAGTCAATGATGTTCAGACATCTTAAAGTAGTTCAAATGAAGATTCAGTGTCTACAACATCTTCAGAAAACATTTCTAAGCATACAAAATCGGGCCAAGACACAATGGACGTCACAGGAATTCTCATGACCACTCCAAGTCCTTTAGGATCGACCTCTTATTTAGGTTTTGGCTATGCAGAGGAAGCCGAGGATGAAACCATGCCTGATCAACAACCTCCTCCTCTATAAACAACTTCACCAGGAAAATCAACCAATTTCACCTTTGATGATATCTCAATTGATAAAAGGCTTGAAAGATTCCAGGAGATGTCATCATCGGTCAATACCCAGTTTTTAAAGGAAGTACCTCTGAACAATATTCTTTCGGAGTTTTTTAGTCATGCTATTGGTACTTTACATGACTGGTTCATTTCCTTAGATGCTTATGAGAGAAATTAGTGGATTTATATTATCTTTAAAGAATTTGTAGGTGATTATTCTTTGGAAATTAGATAGGCTAGACAGGACTTCTTCAAGATGAAATGTTGTTCTCTAAAGCCTAAAGACCTCAACTGGCACTACAAGAGAATGACGGAGATTTACTACCGCCTTGGTGGTATAAAAGATCCAAATCTCAAGCAGGTGTACATTTCCCCCCTTCTAGAAGAGATGGAGCTAAAATTGGAAAAGATGATCAAACTCTCTAGAAACATATTGGCAAATCTCGGCCTCGTAGAAATCCATCAAGACACATTCATGACTAGACAAACTTTGTGAGAGAAGAAAAACAGTTGAAAACTTCTTCCATGGAAAGAGGAAGCTTGACCAAATCTACAACAGTAACTACGAGGTTGGATGCACAAAGCTAAAAAAGTGTAGCTGCAAAACCACACACAAGAAGAAGTCTCCCAAGCAAAAGAAGTATAGATCAAAGAAAAACCTCAAGTACTTCAGATGGAAGGCCTCAATGAAGCCAGAGTCAGATAGATGTTTCATATCCAAGAAAAAAGGCCACTTTGCAAAGAATTGTCGAAACAACAAAGCCAAAGCTTCGAAGCATGTCACACAACTGATGATTGACCATCCAGAATCTGACATCGAATCGGTGTTTTCAAAGCAAAGTCATCCTGACTATGACACAGCCTTCGCCATTGAGATTACAAATTCTGAATTTGAAGCATCAGAATATGATTCTGAAGAAGAATCATATCTACCTTTTTTTATTGTAAAAGATACTCCAGATATTACTTCTATTACTAATATACATCCTCCTCATGTGTAGGCTTCCTTGTTAACATCTAAGTATGCTCAACAGGTCAAAGCTATTGGTTTCTTAGATACAAGAGCCATGAAGACGATGGTTAATCCAAATATTTTACCAGCAAAATACTAGACTAACACAGACGCTCAATTCCAAGCAGCAAACGGAGAAGTCTTTGAAGCCAGTCTCATTTCCAAGTACCTCGTGGGAATTAAGTTCTTTCCAGATTGCATAATCTGGCTAAAAGCTTTTCGAAATAGATTGCATGGTAAGGATGTTCTTATCAGATGGGACACATATGCCAAAGTAGAAAATTTGAGAGTTCTCCCTCAAGGAATCTGATATAGACATCAGTTTCAACCTTTTACTCTTGTTACTAATATGTTTGTTATTTGTGAAATAATTGATAAATTTATGTCTATAGCTAACATGTTAAAAAAATTTTGTGCATAATCTCATGCAAATTTTAAGCACAAAAAGCCACTTTGGAAAAATGACAAATTCTTTGTTAAGCTTCCTTTCAAGCCTAATGAGGATATTAATCGAACCAGGGAAACACATCCGAGAATGACTCTGGACGACCTCATGCTTGACCAAGAAGAGTGTTCGCAATTGTTACAACAAGGACTGATCGAGCCAACAAACGCTAGTTAGGCTTGCCAGGCATTCTATGTAAATAAACGAAGTGAGTAGATCCCAGGTAAGAAGAGATTAGTAATTGACTACAAATCTCTAAACCAATCTTTAAAGGACGATAAGTTCCCGCTCCCAAAGATTCAAAATCTTTTTACTCATTTATCAAGAGCAAAAGTTTTTCAAAATTTGATTTGAAAGCGGCAATTGGGAATAGCAAATGATGAGCATTATAAAACTTCTTTTTGCATTCCTAATGCCCAATATCAATGGAAGGTGATGCCATTTGGTATAAAAGTTGCTCCATCAATCTTTCAAAAGGCCATGACAAAGATTTTCCAGCCTATCCTTCATAGTTCTTTGATCTATATTGATCATATCCTTCTTTTTTCTACGAACGATGAAGCCCATTTGTCACTGTTAGAACATCTCGTTGACATCTTCAAAACTTGAGGTATCATGGTATCATAAAAGAGAAGTTCAATAGGTCTTAGGGAAGTCCAGTATCTTGGCATGAAGATTGCTAATGGAAAAATACAACGAGGCCCTCATCTAGTCGAAACACTTCCTTCCTTAATGAACCCACCTTCCCGGAGTCATGAACAAACCTTAGCCATCCAAACCCTAAAAAAAATGTGTCAGAAACCTCTTCCACTTCATATTCCTTCCTCAGGTCACAGGATTTTACAAATGGATGCAAGTGATGAGTTCTGGGAAGCAATTCTCATTGAAGAGCTCAACGGCTAGAAACACTATTGGTCATGCCAGCGGTAAATTCAAAGATGCAGAAAAACATTACCACACCACCATCAAGGAGATCCTTGCTGTCAAGTACGAGATCAAAAAGTTTCAGTTCCACTTGATCAGTCATGAGTTCACAATATAGATGGACAACTCCTTATTTTCGAAGATAATGGAATTCAAAAACAAAACCATCCCTGAGGCACAGGTCCTTTGCCTAAAAGATTGGTTCTCCAAGTACCAATTCTAAGTCCAACACATCAAAAGGGAATCTAATATCCTAGCCCGCCTATTGTCCAGACCAAAACAGAAACCCTTGCCTAACCTTTTCTTTGACAGCCTACCCAAACCTATACTCCCTATCTTCACCATACTAGAATTCCGAAAACCTGAACTAGCCCATTGTGATACAGAAATCCAAGTCAAGAAATATGCCAGAAAAATAGTGTTTAAACACCAAGCCTTAACTTGTCGAGAACAAAACAGGTTCCATGATGTATCCTTCGACCCAAATCAACCCTTCAGCAACATCTTGCATTTTTCTCATTCAGGTCCCATGTCAGAAGATAAATTTCTGTATATGTGGACTTTATCAATTCTATCCTATTATCCCATAGAGACTGAAATACATCAGTTCATGATCTTCTTTGCCAATTCGAACCACTTTGAAAATATATTGTTATGGCATTATCTTACTCTTTTTGAATCCGCTCGAGATTGGAACAAAGACTATTGCCGAAAGCTTTAACATGATCCAGAGAAGACATATCATGTGTACATTGTACACTTAGACTATGTTATGGCAAAGCATAAGGATTTCTGAAAGACATATTACAAGCCAATGTCCTCTTCATGGATCAGCCAATGGATCCCCACGAAAGCACCCTTGACTCAACCGTCCATGCAACTAGCCCGTGATCAACTCCTTGTTTACTTAAAGTCCAAGAATACTTCTCCCAAGGAATCACCAAGTTACAATCCAAATTATGCAAATATCATTGAAAAAGACAGTCAGCCTAAAGAAGAAATTGCTTGGGACGGGTACCCGAACCACTGGGAGGTTCCACTCTCAGAGGCTTACCACTAGTATCTTTTGACACAAAAGCTTTATCAAGGAGAGACTTGTCAACCATGCAATAAACCAACAGCTTCAACATCACGCGAGGAGTCCCAATCATCACACACATTTCAATCACCTCACCTCACGAGGTAGAAGTTTCGGCCAGCTCCAAAAAAGGAATCGAATCTCTACAACTTTCTGTTATATTCACAAGCAGAAGGAATTTGAATACTTGTCATCAGCTGACGCAGAGCTAGTTAAGGAGAATGACCAAAAGGAATAGGAGCCAGTTATACCAGTCAAGCCGATGACGGGTAGTCTACGTAGGTCCAAGCGAATGTAGGGAATATGAGCCTGATCCGGCCTGATAGATGATGCCGGGCATGATTCCCGAGGTAAATGGTCCAAGCTTGGATTGGGCTCAAATTTGACTGGGTCACCCGGAACAACGAACAATAATTACTACTATGCTATGATGTAGGGCCTTTTTCGGCCATCCAGGGTTGTCTTGATGGAGTTTCGGGAATTTTTGTGTTTTAAGTGGCATTTTCATAATTTGTTGTTTTTAAGGGTATTTTTTGTAATTTCATTATATCTTTTTTCAGCATAGGTTTAGGTTTATTTTTATAAATAGGTTTAGGCTTAGTTAGGTTATATAAGGGCTATTTTTCTTTTAAAGGGGCAGCTTTTGTTGTTTTGACAATATTCAATAAGATTTCTCTTTCCAAGTTTCTTCAGGAACATTGTCGTTTTATTCTTAAATTTCTTTTCCTGTGACAACTTTTGAGTGAAGTTTACTACAGGGAAGATTTATTAGTCGTCCATAATTCCATTTGCGTCAGTTGGTATCAGAGCATAGATCCGAGATGTCCGAAGGGAATATAGATCCGACTATGGCTGCGATTTTGGAAGAATTGCGCAGAGGCCAAGAATCACAAGCGAATGAGAGGGAAGAGTGTGATTGAGCCATGCACCAAATCTTGTAGAATTAGAATCAACAGATGCAAACATTGAACCGAATGATGCAGCACTTGGTAGTGAACAAACAACCTGCACAACAAGAACCCACCTAAAGGCAAGAGGAACAAGGGGGTGACATTGATGAGGAGTTCCAGCTGCCAATGAGAGAACAGCCACCTAGGGTTTACGGAGAGGTGGAAGAGGTGGTTGATATCAGTCTCCTAGGGTTTTGGATCGCAAGCCGAATGTACAGTGATGGGATATAGGGTTCAAGCTAGAAGTTCCCGAATTTACTAGAAGTTTGGTGCCAGAAGAATTTCTAGATTGGATGAGTACCATAGACGAAATCTTCATGTTGAAAGAGGTCCCAGCAGATAAGAAGGTAGCGTTGGTTGCAATTTTGTTTAAGGACAAGGCTGCAGCATGGTGGCAATCCTTTCGATATCAGTACTATTTGGATGGACTTCCCGTCCTGGATGATTGGTCCGAACTGAAAAAGCAGATGCACCAAGAGTTTTTGCCTTTTAATTATCGTCTGACACTTTTTTAGAATTTACAAAGTTTGACGCAGGGTGCGAATAGTTTAGAGAAGTATACTTTGGAATTCTATCGAATGGTTGAAAGGAAGACATATAAGAGCAGCTTGTTGCACTTTACTTGCATTGCCTTCGACCAGCAATTCAGGATGCCCTATAGGTACACACTTTTGGGAAGGTCACCGACGTGCAAACGAAGGCTAAGGTAGTGGAAAGGAGCTTGGCTAGGGTTGGTAGAAGAAGTACAACATTCGGCAAAGGGTTTTCCGTCCCTCCCCGAAACATGACGACGATAAGTCCTTCTTCATCCAGAGTTGTTAATCCACCTACTCAACAGGGTCGAACAGCAGTGCAGCCAAATCAGTGATTAGGGCAAGTTGAAGACTGTCCACCAACCAATAAGGCGAATGTCATTTGCCATTGTTGTCAGCAGAAAGGACGTTACGCCTACGATTATCCCAGGGTTCGATCTCAATTGTTGATCCAAGATGGCATAGAAGACGATTTTGTAGGAGAGGATGTTGATGAATTGGAAGAAAGTGAGGAGTGTGTTGTTGCTCCGAAAGATGTCCGAAGAGAGTGCCTGATTTTACGACGGATTTGTTTAGCAGCTAAAACCAATGAGGATTGGAAGCATCGGAACATATTCAGCACTCTCTACACCATTAATGGAAAGGTCTGCCAAGTAATTACAGATATGGAAAGCTGTGAGAATGGGATTTCGCAGGAAGCAGTACAAAAGCTTCAATTACCAATGGAGCAGCACACTGAGGCTTACAAGCTTGGGTGGTTGAATAGAGAGACAGAAGTTCATGTGAATCAGAGGTGTAGAATGGAGTTTTCGATTGGGCCATAGTATAGCTGTATTTTTTACTGTGATGTGGTGCCTATGGATGCCGCACATTTGCAGCTAGTCAGACCTTGGCAGTATGACAACAAGGTTTCGTATCATGGTTTCACTCACTCCTACATAGTTAATAGAAGAGCTAAGAAGTCGTGTTGCAACCAATGCAAGATAGCTTTGCAGAGGGAAAGAAGACCATCATCTACTTGCCGCGTAAGGAGTTTGAAGAAGAGGTTAGGGAAGCCGAGATTTGTTTTGCTTTATTGTGGACTACATTGGCATTTATGATAGATACGACAGGTAAAGTTGAGGTGCCGGAAACGGTGACAGGAGTTCTGAAAGGATTTGAAGATTTGCTTCCGAAAGAGTTACCGCCAGGCCTACCACTCATGCGTCATATACAGCATCAAATTGATTTAGTTTCGAGATCCATTCTACCGAACAAAGCCCATTACAGACTCTCTCCACAACAGCACTGTGAATTGAGGCGTCAAGTTACTGAGTTGCTTGACAAGGGGTCCATCTGAGAAGTATCAGTCTCGATGTTGTACCAACTTTATTGGTGCCAAAGAAGGACAGTATCTGGAGAATGTGTGTTGAAAGCAGCGCCACCGCATCACGGTTAAGTACCGTTTCCCTATTCCGAGACTTGATGATATGCTGGACCAGCTTAGTGGGCCAACAGTCTTTTCAAAAATTGACTTGAAAAGTGGCTACCATCAGATACGGATCTAGCCATGAGACGAATGGAAGATTGCCTTCAAGACTAAAGATTAGCTTTTCGAATGGGTAGTTATGCCATTTGGTCTCTCCAATGTGCGGAACACATTCATGAGAGTCATGAATCAGGTATTGCGACCTTTCTTGAATAGTTTTGGTTTAGTTCGATGACATACTAGTGTACAGTCGGACAAAGGATGAACACTTGCAGCATTGGCGATTGATTCTAGCGACGCTAAGGGAGCACAGCTTGTATGCCAACCGTAAGAAGTGTGTTTGGTTTATGGATAGTCTAGTGTTTCTGAGGTTTGTAGTTTCGGCAAAAGGAATTCATCCTAAAAAGGCAAAAAGTTCTAGCTGTCCGGGAATGGCCTATACTACGAAGTGTTACGGACTTCAGGTCTGTTCATGGGTTGGCTAGCTTCTATCGGCGTTTCATCGAGGATTTTAGTGTACTCATGGCTCCTTTGATGGGTCTGCATAATGCGAAGGACTTCGTGTGGATAGAAGAAGCATAACGAGCATTTGAGGTGATCAAAGACAAACTTACCAGTGCTACTGTGCTAGCATTGCCAAATTTCGAGAAGATCTTTGAGGTTGATTGTGACACTTCAAAGGTTTGAATTGGAGCCGTCTTGAGCCAAGAAGGGAGGCCTGTTGCATTTTTCAGAGAGAAACTAGGAGAAGCTAAACTGAATTATTCAGTTTATGATGTTGAGTTCTATGCTATTCTTCAAGCACTTTAGCACAGGCGGCATTACCTCATTCAAAGGGAGTTCGTGCTTTATTCGGACCATCAAGCTTTGAAGTTTCTTTAGGGACAACACAAACTTGGTGATCGACATGCCAAGTGGATAACTATGCTGCAAGAATTTACTTTCACCCTCAAGCACAAGTAGGGTGTTATGAATAAATTTGCTGATGCTTTGAGTAGATGTCATTCCTTGCTAAATATCATGAAGATTGTCACTTTGGGGTTCAAAAGCTTGCGTGAGGTTTTGCGAAGTGATGCTGACTTGGAGGGGTAGTGCGAGAAGTGGAGCAGCAACTACAATGCGACTTCATGCTCCATTATGGTTATCTTTTCTGAGCTAATTGCCTGTGCATACCGGATACGTCATTACTCCTTTTAATTATCCAGGAATTGCATGCTCAATGTCACTTCGACAAGGATAAGACTGCAAGCTTGATTAAGGAACTATTTTATTGGCTTGGTACTGACAAAAGTGCTTAGAACTTTGTAAAGAGATGTAGAATTTGCCAAGTATCAAAAGGGAGCAACAGCAATGAAGGGTTATATACTCCATTGCCGATTCTAGACGAGCCTTGGACTACTGTGTCCATGGATTTTATATTGGGATTGCCACAGACACAACGGGGATTTGACAGCATATTAGTTATGGTTGATCGTTTCAGTAAAATGGCAATGTTTAAGGCTTGTAAATCAACTATGGATGCTAGCAGGATAGTTAATTTATATTTTGGAGTGGTAGTAAGATGATTTGGCCTACCCAGGACCATTTTGTCTGATAGGGACACTAAGTTCATGAGCCATTTTTGGCGAGAACTTTGGAAGAAGTTGGAGACGACATTGAAGTTCAATAGTCCCTATCATCCTCAGAAGGATGGGCAAAGCGCAGTGGTAAATTGTATGTTGGGAAATATGCTCTGGGTGTAGGTCAAGACATTCGGCACTTGGGATTCTTTTCTTACCAAGATTGAGTTTGAATTCAATTGCTCGATTAATCGGTCTACTCAGTATTCTCCATTTCCGATTGTGTGCGGCAGGAATCCAAGAAGCTCGGTTGTTCTTGTAATACTGGGTTCTAGTATTATTTCCAAGAAAGTTGAAGAGCGGTTGGTTGATTTGCAGAATGTTCATGCGAACGTAAAGTCCAACTTGGAACGAGCCCATGCTAGTTACAAAAAATATGTGGATCAAACCCGTTGGGATGTGCAGCTCAAGGATGGAGATATCCATGGGTGACGTTAACCAAGGAACGATTCCCGTTGGGCATATATCATAAGCTTGAAGATCGGAAGATCGGCCCTTGTCAGATTTTGGAAAAGTTGGGAGCTAATGCTTATAGGCTCAAGCTGTCGGATGATCTTACTATTTCTAACGTTTTCAATGTACAACATTTGTCTCGTTTCCGTGAAGACAATCCGAGTTCGAGGACAAACTCTTCGGAAGAGGGGAGCTTGACACAGAGATGATTAAGGAGAATGACCAAGGGGAACAGGGGCCAGTTACACCAGCCAAGCCTACGACGGGTAGTCTACGTAGGTCCAAGCGACTGTAAAGAATACGGGCCTGATCGATGATGTCAGGCACTATTCTTGATGTCAGGCACTATTCTTGAGGTAACTGGTTCGAGCTCAGATTGGGCTCAAATTTGACTGGGTGACCCAGAACGGCCCAACGAACAATAATCATTGCTATGCCATGTTGTAGGGCCTTTTTCGGCTATCCGGAGTCGTCTTGATGGAGTTTCGAGCGTTTTTTGTGTTTTAAGTGGCATTTTCGTAATTTGTTGTTTTTAGTGGTTTTTTTTTTGTAATTCCATTATTTTTTTTTCCGAATAGGTTTAGGTTTAATTAGGTTATTTAAGGGCGATTTTTATTTTGAAGGGGCAGCTTTTGTTGTTTTGACAATATTTAATAAGATTTCTCTTTCCGAGTTTCTTTTGGAACATTGTCATTTCGTTCTTGAATTTCTTTTCCTGTACAACTTTCGAGTGAAGTTTATTACATGGAAGAGTCATTAGCGGTCCAAAATTCCGTTTGTGTCATCAGCCCACTCCATGCAGCAACTGAGAAGAGGGAATTTCACTTATCATCACTTCATCACAAGATGGAATCCTCTCTGAAGCCAATCCACTATGATTATGGCGCCATTCCACTATGGTTATGGCACCATTCTCTAGTGTCATGTGATCTATTTTAGACTTTATCCCTTGTCTTGTAATGTTGTAGTGTCTTTTTCATTGTACTATTTGAATTTTGTCTTGTAGTATCTTACTTTGTAGTCTTGTCTTTTAGCTCTTTCTATCTTGTGAAAGAATCTTGTCTTGTATTAGGAATCCTCAACATGTTGCTACCAAGTCACGAAGGATCAAGGTGCGTCATCACCAAGCATACATCGGCAGCCCCCATAAGAAGTGGTCACATAAAGATTCACTTTGTCATCTAGTCATGTTAGTAGAATCATTTTCGGTCATCATGTGATGTTTCATTGTTTTGTTTTGTCACATGATCTTTAATTGTAAATTTGTCTTGTCTTAGGTTGGAAGTGGCAAATTTTATTTTGTCTTAGGAATTAGAAAGGCCAACCTTCTATATTAAGGCCGCATAGGTTGTAGTTCATTTCAAGTTTGGATCAAGTTTGTTTTCCTCTACAAGTTTCTATTTGGTGATTTCCTTCATTGCAGGCCATTGATTGGTCCTTGCATGTGGTGGGTTTGCAGGACCTATAGTTTTGGCCAAAAAGTCTTGCAAATGACCTTCTTTGTCCAGCCTTTCGATTTCTCTCTTAAGGTCGAACAAATCCTTCATGAGATGACCATGATCTTCATGGTAATGACAGAACTATGACATGTCCCTCTTTGCTAATGGAGTCTTGAGAGGTCTCGGTGGTCTCAAAAGTCCTTTCTTTTCCATTATGACTAAAATTTCTACTCGTGAGGCTATCAAAGGGGTGGTCAGGAGGTTGAGAATTGTCTTTCTCTTTCTATCTCAAGGTTCCCCTTTGAATGGGAATCCTTCCTATCTCGCTTGCTAGCTTGAGGACTCTTAGGACATCCTTTGGATTCTTTTTTTGTGGCTGGAGTAAAACTAGGAATCTTTTTTTGTATCATAGTTTATTCTGCCTTGATCAATTTTTCCAGGAGTGTTTGCAACTCCATAACAATTTTCACTGGTTCTTCTACTCATGGGAGGGCCACATATCCCCTTTGCAATCCTTGCTTAAAGGCTGTGATGTAAATTGTATCATTTTTTTGTTCACTTTCCACCACTTCATAAGTGAAGCAACTGTACTAGCTTCTAGTGCTCTCACCAACCTTTTGTTTAATGTTGAAAAAGTCATTGATATCTTTCTCACCCTTTTTGCTGCTTTGATGGTTTTTCAAAAAAAATTCTTTCAATTATGAACAGCTCGAGATGCTCGCTTCTGGTATACTCTTGAACCATTACTGCACTTTCTTAGTCAATGTGGACTTGAAAGCTTGGTATTTGACATGGTCGAGGTATTCAAACATTTCCATATAGGAAACGTATTAATCAATATGTTGTTGAGCCTCGTTGGTGTCATCATACTTTACCTGAACCTAAGCTGCTTTAAACCTGGAGGCATTCAAGCTGCTCTAATACTATATGGCCAAAAGGAAATGGTTCAAATAGGTCCATATTACGTTGGATTTCTTGGTCACCAGCTCCATTATGATTCGTATGGAGAGCTCTCCTTGTTGGTGGATCTAGGCCTACCCCATGATTTTCACTACCTGGTCTTTAGATTAGGCTTTATCTAGGGAATATCCTTCCTCTAGAAGGGGCCCTTAGCGAGCTCCCATGTTCATCTCGACTTACTACTTGTTGCTAAGTCTTGGAAATGGCTACTCGATTGAATCTATCACAAACTTCATAATTGCGACCATCAAGTAGAGTTTTTCTAAGGTCAATCACTGTCGAGGCCCTTTCTCTATTGATTCTTTCTTGAGTCCTTACTCCACGAGCTACTCCATGGCAAGGGTCTATTCATCGACCTTCTCCATTTTGAGAATGATCTCTTGGAGGATCCTCTCCCCATTCTAGAGGTGGTGAAGGGTCTAGTTGTGTTTCATTTTGTTGGCCGAGTCCACTAGGATGTTGTCCTTCTCTTTGAGATGGAGTTAGGCTCCTCCCAGTTGACACATAGTCTCTCCTACCTGAGAGACCTTCCAAGGCCACTACCATGCATTCCAGGAGGTCGGCCGGGACATGAACGTCTCAATCTAGATAGCAGCATCATTGTGATTGTCAAGGTATTGATGTCACTATTCTACCACCCTTTGTCCAGCCAGGTTGTCAACTAGGTTTCTTTGGGATGGTCTTGAACTTGTTGGCCTTGGTAGTGTGCTTGACCAATTGGTCCAATAACATTGTTATTGTTTTCTCCTAGAACTGGATCTCCTGGTACAACTTCTCTGGTTTGTCATTGAGTTCTTCGTAGTGGTCGACCACGATGTGGTGGCAACTCTCATGTCAATTGTCCTTGTGCCATCACAGTTTCTATTTGTTTATGTATGTTTTCTAGAAGAAAACTTTCTGATCAAAGTTTTCTTCCCACAAATGGCAACAGAAGTGATAAATCTCTAAATCGATCTCTAGATCACCCTGAATTGTGAATGGCACCTGTAAGAACAACCAAGAAAATTTAGATCACTGAAGTGGGCTATCACCCTGAAGAAAACTCCAATGCCCAAGTCAATTTACATTGAGAATAAATTGCATGAATTTATTTGTGTAACTTGTTGTGTTATTCAATAGTGTGTACTAAATAATAATCATAAGTTTAGGTGAAGTTACCTTGTTGGACTCAATCTCAAATTCGTAAAAGTAATAATTTAGGATCCACTATGAGATAGTATCTCGCCAATTGCTCAAGGAATTTCCATAATATTGGATACTTTACCTTGCACGTCTCTAGAGAGAGAGAACTCCAAGCTCATTAACGACTTCAAAACCATCTTAGTGACCTCTTGTTGGACCTTGAAAGTCTCAGTTAGTCTTCATAGATGTCACAAAGAGTGACTTTAAGATTCATAGTGTGTGTTAAGAACTGTAGCTATTAAATCGTACCATGACAGGTGTATGGAAGGATTGGAGTTCACTAGATTGTAATGGAAGGATTGGAGTTCACTAGATTGAAGGTCGCTGTCCAATGAGACCTTTCCTAAACTCATAGAAGGTCGGTGACTGGGGAGGTCACTCACATTCTTTTGGTGATGTCAGGTCAGTCTTTGGTATTCAAGTTGGTATTAAAGGTTATCCGATATGAATAATTCAGGTCATACCCATTTTTCCCATCAATAAGAATCTTTTTAACTTCAAATTTCAAGGTCTATGCAATTAATCATATTAAGATAATTTTGTTGTTAAGTTGTTCTGCAAACAAAGGAATTCATGGATGAAATGGTTTGAACTTATGATATTTCCTTACTTTTGGTTTTACTTTGTTACTACTAGAAACACTATGAGCATTTGTCGAGCAAGGCTAAGCCAAAGCCCTTCCCACTGCTCATCTAGTGAAGAGTGCCTCAAGGCTCAGCTTCAAGCTTCAGCAAAGAAAAGGTAAATGTAACTTTTCTAAAAGCTTAATCTTAATTCTATGATGGGTTGTATGCATATTTCTCTTAACCTTTATGAAGTGAAGTGATGTAATTGACTCTTGGGAATTGCCTTCGTCACCAAACAGAGACCGTTCGAGACCCATGAGTCAGGCTTGTTACTTGCAAAATAGACTAAAGAGGAGATTCCTCCTCTTTCGCACTCCGCTGCTAAAGTTAGAGAGGAAAGAATAGAAAGAGAAACAATAAATATGTAGAGAGAGAGAACGTACTATGCAAATCATTCTTCCTCCTCTATTTATAGTAGTGATTGTAGAGTACTAAGGAAGTAAATTGCTAATTGACTTCCTATCAAGTTGTATTATAATATTAAAATAAGTAAAGTGTTAATTTAAATTAATTTTATAATTAGGTGTATACTATACAGCATATACCCTTTCGGAAAAAATAAAAATAAAAAGTTCCAACGAACTCTTCAACGTTCTGGCTTAATAAAATTTTATGGTTCACGCATAAGGACTTGTGTGTGTATATATATAAACTCTTTTCTACTAATTTTATTGCAAAAAAGGTTCAACCAGTAGGGGCTGTTGATAGGAGAAATGGCTACGACTCGGACAAGTCAACTTAAATGGGCATGACCGGGATAGAAGTCAACTCAAATGGGCCCAAGGCCCCAACCTTTAATACTTGAAAGTCAGACTCACAAGAGTCAACAAGGACAGGTGGGCAACGACCTGCTACCACCGATCTCCCAAGTCACCGACCTACCAAATGAGCTCGAAAGAGGTCTTACCAGACCACGACCTTCGACCTAGTAGGCTCCAATCCGTCTCATACATCGTTGATGCAGAGCTGGTTTCACTTCAAGCTGGTTCGGCTCAAGATGGCTCGGATGTGGAGCATGCTTCGAATGCTTCGGTTCAGCAAGTTTTGACTCCACCTTTGGACCAATCTCTTCCATCATTTGATACTCCTCCAAGACGGTCTGACCAGTTGAAGCCGACTCCACCATCACCTCCACGACAGTCAGAAAGTTTGAAGAAGAGGACATGAGTTGCTTGAAGGACTGAACCGGCTTGGATTGTAGTTGGGTCGATTTTGGTCAATCCGATTCCTTTTTGTAATTGTCGAATTCTGGTTTTACTTTCATTAAGGATATTTGCATAATTTTGTTATTATTAGTTGACCTAGGTATTTAAGTTATTTTGCTTTGTAATTTTAGGAGATTTTTTTTCGGACCAATTAAAATTGCCAGCTTTCGGCTTATCCAGGTTTTCAACTTTGAAAATTGTTCTTCACTTGATTTAATTTTTAGGCTTCTAACCACTTGAATTGAAGTTTGATTAGAAGGAACTTTGAATTAGGATTTTTTTTCTATTTCTTGTTTTGCAAGTTTCTGAACAAGAAACGAATCCTCAAGATTTCGTTGAATCTCCGAAACTTTGAGAAAACCGAACTCATCCAAAACCCTAGCCGGCAAGTTTTCCTTCCATTTGCGTCAATCATCCATTCCACAACCAATGGCGCACGACTCCCAACATCTCCCATGAGCCTATCATCACACGACCTCCCAGAAGAGATAACCAAGACCATCACCGTCCATGGGTAGGTCGCGAAGTTGGTCTAGAGGTCGGTTAGTGAGTTTGTAGCTCTTGACAGAGACGTGAATGGTAAGATATCCCTACTAGAGGAAACTCCTCGATTCTAGGAGCAATTGGCGGGATACAATATGATCTCATGATTATCCTAAATGCCTACTGTCACGCAATAGAAGAGCCCTAATCTAAGAGGTAACTAATTTCTTTTCAATATATAATCAAATTATAATCAGTCTACAGATAAGGATAGTCTTTTGGAGTTAATTACACAAGATTACTCTTGGAATATGTACTTAGACATCGGAGCTCTTCAATGGGCAACAGCCCATTTCGGTGACCTACTTTCTTTCTTCTCAAGATGCTATCGTTAACGTTATCACGGTTTCTAGGTGACCCGGAGTCCACTCTTGAGCTCCATCATTTCTGGCACCGTATGTGGGATTGTAGAAAAAAAAACCTTAATTTTCTTCCCTAAGCCTGATGACTCAACCACAACCAACACGCATTCAGCCGCCGCGTTGGGGTAAACCACCTAACAGGACGAAATTACCTACTAGCGAAACAATACCTGAAGGCCTGCTCCAAATGGAAAGCAACAGTCCATGGTCAGCTACGTAGCAGGAATAACCAAGGCCATCATGGTCTGGTCCATCTCGGAGGACCCAAGTGAACCCTCCGCCGGCGCGAGAGAGCCCTGAATAGAGGCACCTTGAAGGGGGGAACTTGGATACAAGTGTCAACAACCACCTTGGAATCAGGCTGATTGCACACAGCCGGAGCAGAATTTACATTCAGAGGCAAGGAATGACCCCCAGCCTAAGAAGGATGGTCAAGGAATAACTCATCCACAATAGAGGTCATTGGGGGGGAGCGGGGGAGGGAGAATCCAACCGGTGACTGACCTCAAAGAAACCCCAAACAACGAAAGGGGTTATAACCTACGAGATAGGCTCAACCGAGTCGCTATATCTCGAGGTCAGAAATAGGATACTGGTCCTGAAGAGTAGGGGAGCTCGTTGCGAACTCCTCTTGGAGAAAAGATACAACCTCGTCAAAGCCTGATCGAAAGGATAGGTAATGATGCTTGAGTGTAGCCCCCAATGCACCGAGAAGAGTGATTCCTACAGCCAATTAGGAAGAAACAGAGATCAAGAAGTACTGAGCAATATGGATCTCAAAAAGCCTTCGCAGTTCGTCCATAGTATCTGCACAACTCAGATGCTGGCAGGGCTTTAAGCCCCATAACTAGGGGCAAAATATGATGGCACAGTTGAACCAATGCAACACATAGATGATTATGGGTCTATATGGAGATGTTAGAGTATCCTGACCACGCTAAATGTTGAGCTTTTCAGTCCACTTTGATCGAAAGAGCACAATCTTGGTTCAAAGGCATTCTAGACGCAAGTATCTCAATTTAGACATAGCTGAAGAAGTTGTTCCCAAAACATTACCAAAGCATCACGAGATGTGAGAAAGACATCAACAACGTCTTCAACATCGAATAAAAGTTTGGAGAGAGATCAAATAAAAGAACAATGAGGCCGTAGAGATCGAACAAAAGAACAATGCCATCTATATTACTGCCTTCAAGCAAGGATTGCAAGGGCATACGTAGCTCTCAGACTGGTTGAAGAACCAATGTAACCATAAAGGAGCTACAGGCTCTCCTAGAGAAATTGATTAAGGCTGAGGAGATAACAGTCCAAAAGAAAATCCCTAGTTTTGCCTCGGCCATAGAAAAGATAACAAGGGACACCCAAAAAGCCCTCGACCTCAAAAAGACATAGGAAGGACCTCCACTCAAAAGGAGGCTCCTCGGACAAGAGAAGAAAGACTTTCCAGGACATCATGACCACTCCCCTTAAGACCTCATGAGCTGAAATCTTGGTGGTCATGGAAAAGAAAGGTCTCTCGAAAAGAGAGATCAAGCCAAATTCCATGATCACAAAGACCATGGTCATCTCATGGAGGATTGTTTCGACCTCAAGCGCGAGATCGAGAGATTGGAGAAGGAGAGTCACCTGCAAGAGTTCTTGGCTAAGAACACGGGTCCTGGTAATCCACCTCCAATAGCCCCGCACACAACGACCTTAAGTCGGTGAGATCAATACTTCCAAGCATGATAAATTCTTTGAGTTGTTGAATCTTGAGAATCATGAAGTTATTGTAAGATATGATAGTCCTAGATTTGATATATTTTTTAGAAATCATGTCTTAGGCCTACATATGAAAAAGACACCTATGGTTGTTGGTGAGTGCTTATTGAAATCTTGTGAAGAGGTGCTTTATCATAAGAAATTGTCTTTGATGGGATTGGGGAATTTCATGTTAACAAAATCAATGTCCTTGATGGGAACCGGATCCTGAATAAATAAGGAAACGATATCCGGTGTCCCAGGATTTTAAAAATTTTCTCATATAAAAGGATGAGAATGATAACTTGGAATAAAGATTCACAAAGATCTTGTCCTACGGAATGAATTTGGCCATCTTGATCTACCAAGCAAAAGATCTTTTAATCTATTCCCATCTGTCTGGGTGAACAGAAAGGAAAATAGAAGACTGAAGAATTTCTGTGAATGGAATGGAGGAAAAGACATTCTGTAATTTTTCTACAGAGAATAAAATTACGTCTGTTCTAATTTTTTTTGGGTTTTTCATAATTAATCTATCTTGTTCTAGTTATTATAGGATTTATAAATAATCCATGAGAATAACTAAATTAGAAATATGGGTTTCTATGGGCCAAGTGCCCAGCAACCCAACAATCCTTTTATGTAATTAAAGGTCCAATAATTATTAATTGGATTATGAACCAACATAATTATTTTTTCCCTTTAATTAAATCTCAATATTTATTTTTATTTTTAGCCTGTCAAATAATTAATCTCATAGACCTAAGTCCAAATTAATTATAAGACTAAATAAAATAACTACCCACTCCATTATTTTATTCAAGCCTAACAATAATTAATCTTATGGACATATATCCAAATTAATTATAAGACTAAATAAAATCACTAATTAATTTTATTCAAGCCCAAGTAATTAATTTCAATGATTAATTAAATCTCCAATTAATTATTAATGCTATCTTAAAATTAATTCCTTCTCCAATCTCCTATTTAAGCATGACCAAAAATCATTCATGCTCAATAGGGCTAGATTAGGGACCTTAAGACATAATATTCATGGCTCTAAAAAATGACTAAAATACCCTTACTACATAGTAGTAATTAACTTAGTCATTCTCAGCACCTTCTATCATCACCATAAGAAGATGATGTACTACATAATACATTGTTGTAAAAACAAAAGGCTTGTTGATATATTCTCAACCCTTAGTCTTTGACTTACAAGTGTAATGACACATTTGCCCTTCTATGTAACACCTACTATAACGCCTTGCTCTTGTATAGTATCAGCTTACTCAATAGCATCTACCTATCTAGTTCTATTACCATTGAATCACAATGAATACTCACTAGAAGAATATTCAGTACAATAACAATTGTACTACTAAGGCCTCAAGTTCAGTGATTCAACTAAGAACAACACACAATGGGACAAATAACCCATCTCACAAATAAAATGGCAAAGAGTCCCTATTATATGAGTGTGTCTTAACTAACTCCAAGTACCTAACATACAAAATTATTGATCTTCATAATGTGATCTCACCCATAGCATCTCAAGGTAGAGGGAACTAACTTCGCCAAACCACCAACCCATACTCATGTCATGGGGACATGTCCACGCAGTAGTAACAGTGATAGTACCTTTAGAGAACAATCACTAAATGGTCCTATTCTACACATACAAATTGTGCTAACACATATAGTCTGAGAGCACTACCCAATGGCTAAAGGTAAGTCATCCTACTTAAAGGAGACTAATGTGTTATGACCTTTGTTTATTGGAATGGCCAATTCCATTAATCGGCCAAGAACTAATTCCTTATGATCTGAACTTTTGGTGATCCCTACCTTACTATGTTGAACTTCCCAACACATAGATCACCTATTTAAATCAACTTGGACCTTATTGCTTGCTGTGCTAATATGTATTTATTTATGAAGATTGTAGTCTTTTACCCATTATCTCAGAAAATGATAGTCTTTTTGGGCATAAATCCCAACAGACTCTCACTTGCATAAATAAGACAATATAATCATTTTGATGAAAGAACAATATAAAAAAAAATGACTAAATAGAAGAAAAGCTGGAAAAACTACGAAAACTCTTTGGTTTTCAGAAAAATAACCAAAGTAAAAAATTATTAAATAATCAAAAGCTGCTGAAAACATTGACAAACGAGATATTTAAAACTCTAAACAAAACCTAAACCTAATCGGTACTTGAAAATAATGAAATTGCAAAAGTTTCCCTAAAAAACATCAGTCTAAGCTGTCCCTCGACCTTCAAGGCCAATCTGTGAACATCCTCATACGTCCAAAACTGTTGTAGTTGAACCATATCAGCAATATCGAATTTCAACCCTAATAAAAATCGCCCCACCATCTGCTAGTTTTCTTTGGCGACGTCACATTTCATGCGCAGCCGATCAAACTCCGCCGACAAATCCCGCTACTTAATGGAATGATAATCAATAAACGCTTCTTGCCGATAGTGTGTCGGCAGGAACTTCTTCCGCAACAGTTTCTTCATCTTGTCCCAAGTCGAGATTTTCGACTTTCCCTCTTTGGTGTGTTGCTTCTTAACTTGTTCCCACCAAATTGAAGCATGTTTCCTCAATTTAATTGCCACGATCTTAACCTTCTATTCTTCCGTCAAACCTCGAAGATCGAAAATCCTCTCCACTCTATGTAACCAATCTAAAAATTCATCAGGATGCGCAATACCTTCAAAATTGAGAATCTCAATTTTCATGCCGAATTTTTGGAAAAAAGATGGTTGTAGGCCAAGTCATTCCAGTAGGTTTTTTCGCCCTTAGTTCAACATCGCAAAAGGATTGTCATCTTCCTCCTCATCATAGGACTTAATCTCTGATTCCACGGCTACCTCGGACTGAACATCCAACCGCACCTCCACCAGTTGCCGCTCCAAGTCCCGGATTCGCCTTCTTTGTTTTGTGTTTTCGTTTTCAACTTCCTGTAGGTCTCATTTTTCGAGGTGATACGTCTTCCTCAAGAATGGCTCCACATCCACTTCCAGCACGATGCCGTCCACAACCTCCACGAATCTTCTCAGCCATTGATTTTAGCAACTTGGGTCTCTGATACCAACTAATGAAAGAAAAATATCAAAAAGAATGACTAAACAGAAGAAAGGTTAGAAAAACTGCGAAAACTCTTTGGTTTTTTGAAAAATGACCAAAGTTAAAAATTATCAAATAATCAAAAGTTTCGAAAACATTGACAAACGAGATATTTAAAACCCTAAACAAAACCTAAACCTAATTGGAACTTAAAAACAACAAATTATGAAAATGCCACTAAAAACATAAAAACGCCTGAAACTCCATCAAGACAACTCCGGATGGTCGAAAAAGGCCCTACACCCAAGCAAATTTGAGCCCGATCCATGCTCAGGCCAGTTGCCTCGGGAATCGTGCCCGGTATCACATTTCATAGCTCATACAGTTATCTGAATGCTCTAAAACACTCAACTGTTCTAGAGTCTTTACTAAAAGAACTACTAGATAAACCATTAAAAGATACTAGCTGTCTCACACAAATAAGACTGTCCAGTAATTTCATTTCTCTTGCAGCTTTCTGAATGATCACAAGGACATTCAACTGTTTAGAGAATACTTGAATAGCTTCACTAGACTTATTTTGAGAGACACAAAACAACTCTTTTGTGCATACCCTTTTGGTATATTTCAGATCACGAAGCACTGTAAATATCTAGCCAATTATATGTCACATAGTTATTTGAATGTTATCAAACATTCAACAATTCAAAGATAGTAAGAAAAGTTCTGCTAGAACTAATCCTAAGAGATATATAATATCTCTATTGTATATTCATTGTTGCTTAATTAGAATCCTAAGTTACCCTTATCATTTGTAACTCTCGGTGACTATATGCTAAGGATTTTTCAAAAATAATTCTGTGAAGAACAACTAAAGAAAAATCCCTCTATCATCACTTCCGATGCTACTATTCTGTCATGTAACAAGTGGAACAAATATTTGTAATTACTTATTCTGGATAGGATAGAATGAATCTATAAAGGATTTAATTCTATTCCTATTTTTCCGAAAACTTACAAATATAACGTGACATTAAAAAAATGATTATATATGATCTCTGGTACTTGCAAAGTGTCTAATTATATAATCCAATCATTTGTCTTACTAGCCTCCACAAATGTCTAACTAATATTAGTCCTTTGTAAAACATGATATCTGAATTTTGTAAAATTGCAAAGCAATTGGAACATAATTCATATAATACTTTTTCCTTTTTCCTATGTAATGAAACACAGAAGGAAATATCACAATCCTAACATTTGAATTTTACAAATGTTCTTTGGATTGT
>JAOXNR010034848.1:0-21661 GCA_028571225.1 Parsonsia alboflavescens | reverse complement strand
CACACAAAATCAAGGTTCAAGTGAAGAAAACCTACCAAACAATTGCAAAATCAAGGTTCAACCAAAAAATTTCGAGATAGTTGCAAACAATTTCGAGACACAACAAACAATTTCGAGACAAAACCAAACAATTTCGAGACAGATTCAAACAATTTCGAGACACAACCAAACAAATTCGATACAGAACCAAACAATTTCGAGAAACAATAAACAATTTCGACACACAAAAAAACAATTTCGAGATAGATTCAGACAATTTCGAGATACAATTTCAAATTCATGCACAATTGTCCGATACAGTTGCTACAAAATACAAAATCGAAGTAAACAACATATAGCATATTCGACACAAAATCAAGGTTTAAGTTTCAAGAAAAGACCTACCGGTAATGGCAACGGCGACGAAGACGACGACGACGACGAAGTGATCTACTGGCGAATGGCACCGTCGCTGGAGTGTGGATTCTACCGAAGTGTTTCGCGAAAATGGAATGAGGGGCAGTTTCAGTTGGGAGTGAAGAAAAATAGGGTGGAAGAAGGGAAAGAAGGGAAAGAATGGAAAGAAAGGAAAGAAAATGGGTGAGAGTAGAAGAAATATGAAGAGTGGAGAAGGTTGAGAGTTTCGGTTGTTTGACAGTGAAGAAGGTGGGAGTCTGTCTCGAAATGGGAAGAAACGGAACCATTGGTGCCCTTGTTTCGATTTGGGTATAAGGATAAGGAAGTAATTTTCTATTTTTGTTATAATTTTTATAACCCTAAAATGTTTAAATTGATTTTTGGGTATAGATTGAAACTGGGGCAACCAATTGGATAAAATTGAAATGTTTTCAGAAATTGGGTAAAATTGAAATTGGGTCAACCCATTTGGATATATTTGGAAATTAATTGGTTAATTGAATGATACACGCCTTAAGAGGTTCCGCAAGGTTGGGCCAATCACCTTAAATAAATTGCTGATTTTTGTCTTAATTTCCTTAGTATTTTTAAACACCACAATTCATCCGTTGTTTGTTTCCGGTCATTCGGGAGGCCAAGAATGAATGGCTTACATTGAATTGAACCAGCAGCAGGACACCGGAAGAAGAGACATTAATGATTAATTGCTCTTAAATAATATCCCACATCGGTAGGTATGAGAGAACATATTGAAAACACAGTGCATATAAAATGAATGAAGGCCCGAGTGTAGAGTCTTCATCTTTGCGCTTGGGGCAATGACGCAGCTAGTGAGGTTCTAACCGAGGCGCGTCTATTGCTGGTTGAAAACTATTTCCAAACCCCCTCTATGGCCTGGGTTTTTGCCTTGGGCCTTTGAGAATTTCTGGAAGGACTCCCTTCTCCTGGGTAAAGTCCTACAACATTGCGTTAAAATATTTTGAATTGAATACTACTAATACACAGACCTCAAACCATTCTCTGACAAATGGTTGGTTCCACTCACATCACATGATTCCTGCGTTAATGATCCAAAGTCTACGAAATTGAACACTAATGCAAACAGACCTCAAACCATTCCATAACAAATGGTTGGGTCCAATCACATCACTCCACATGATTCATGCGTTAATGATCCAAAGGCTCCGAACTTCACAATTTAAGATTAGGACACGGGACAGAGACTGTTCCCAACTTTGACCGGTGGACAGCGGCTTTTGCCTAATTTTCAGAAGACCAAAAACAACTATCCGAATGTAATGAGTCTCCTCTGAAACATCATTTTCACCTATGTTTCTGGGATGGTGCCAATTGGTACTCTATGGCGTTGCCAAAACACAGAACCATAGAGCAAAAGAAATATTCTCCCCTCATTTTGACTTTAACAAATGTTAATATTAAAAGAGTTTGACTATTTTAAACGTGACAATATCAATATCCTTGTAAATTAAAATTTTTCTAATTTAATAAATAAAACATTCAATTTCATATGAAACGAGCATTAATGTTTTTTTTATTTGTACAAAGTCTATAATATTGTCTTATTAATAAAAGGAAGTTATTCCAAGCAAAATCTACTAAAAACATTCAATGGAGTAGAATGATTTTATTCCTGTATATTATTTTCATCTTAATAAATAAGTCCCTTATTTATAAATATTGAAAATAAGAGGTATACATGAAATGGAGCTCAAAAACTACTTCCGGGCCACCCCAAATCATGATGGTGTCTGTAATCACAACCATAAGGGAAATTTGAAAATTGGAGTGGGTTGTTGCCCTGAGGAACCCTCCGATGCTTAAGTCAGTATTCCCTAAGAGTTCAAATTGGATAAAACTCACTTGTGTAATCCATCTATGATTCGATCTTGTATATCGAATAATAAGTTACTATTAGAATGAAATTACCTTATTGGAATGAATCTCAATTGCATGAAAGTAAGCATTTAGGATAATTGTGAGATCATGTCCCTCCGCTATTTGAATTGTGGAGTTTTCATAATGAAAGACATCTTGCCATGCACGTTTTTGTTGTATGACCAAGAAGCTCGCTACTTGATTTGGAAACCATCTTCGTGAGCTTCTAAGGTCTCAATGAGCTTCTTTAGAAGGTAGCTATAAGTGATTTTGAGGCTTATAACTGGTGTTAAGAGTTATTCAATCGTGACATGGAAGATTAATGAGAAAGGGTGGAGTTCATCGGTTCATAGCTCGAGGTCCAAAGAGGACCTTCCTTAGCTCACTAAAGGTCGGTGGGTAGAGGTACCTATTTTACCCATCACTACCCCCTTTCAGGCCGTGCGAGATCCAAGGTTGCGGCACCTATATTTTCACTATCGAGTCCCGACCCCTAAAGTGTCATGTCATTTTTGTAACGGCAAGTTTTGAAATTTCGTGTCTCATAAGTTTTTTTGGTAGTTGCCTCGATTTGCCATTAACGTATCTTTCCAGAACTCAAGCGACTTCTTTCCCATATAAATTATGGAACTTTGAAGAGTTTGAAACTTACTAAAATACTTCCGAGTAGTCTTGAGTTCTCCTTTTACAATTAAGCTGTACAACCTAAAAATTCTCAAGCTCACCCCTTTACTACGGTGATCAATTGCTATTAGTCAGCCTTAGAATCTCTGAGAAGGAACATTTCCAGCATCAAAGAGTGAGTTCTCTCTTTTCTCCTTTATTTCTTTCCAGAAGTTTTCTTTTTCTTTTGCAAAAGATGTCTCCTCGTCGGCTTCATAGTAATTTCCTTTCTATTGAACTTCCTATCGTTGAGACTCGTTCACAAAGTCATTCTTCTTCCTCATGTACCCCTTCTCTTTTTATTGATGAGTCTCTCCCATATCAAGATTCTGATAATGAGGTGTATTTTTGCCTCCTCTTACGACTGGGGCTCCGCTAGTTAAGAGAAAAGTTTATAGTCGTTTTGAGCTTTAGGTTTTTCTCTCAAGTCTACTATAGGTTCTTATGAGATTTTTCATATCAGCAGAGAGAGAGGGCTAAATAGAGATGATATTACAGTTGTCCAGGAATCTGAGCATCCCAATAGTAGGCGTGCCGGGCGTATCATCCTTCACCTAACCATCCTTAGGGGATGAATTCTTTTACCTTATCGACATATATTACTTTTGGAGGTTTCCCATTGCCCAACTTGATCCTAATGCAATTAGGTCCATCATTGGATTTATTGCGACCTATCATCTATATAGGATCCCCATTTCTCTAGACCTCTTTAGATGTTTCTTTAAGGTTGGCATCTCCATTGCACCCAGTAAAATGAGCTTAGGATGCATCTAATTCAACAATAGACATAAATTATTAGGTGCTTTTCAATCTTCAAGGGGACCTTGGAAAGATTCCTTTCTCTTTGCTAGACTTCCAGTAGATCAGGTTCGAGCTTAACCGTACCCCGACTGGAATCTTAATAAAACATTTTATAATGACCTCCCAACTTTAACTGAGCAACAAGAGCGAGGTAGAGTTTTCCTTTTCGACCTTGTTAATTCTAACGTTGAAAAGGTCAGTTCTACTCAACCAGTTTTTCTAGTTCCCTTTCTTTGTTCTGTTGGATTAAGGAGTCCCGTGTATGGTGACCTTCCTTCCTTTAGGAAGTCTATGGGAATTCTTCCTAATGGTAGGAAATTTTCATACTCTTGGTTTTTAATGAATTTTATTTTGCTCCGTAGCTTGCTCATGAAAGCTAATATCGTTTTGTTTCCTTTTGTTTTGATAGCAATAAGGATGGCCTGCCTGCTTAATTCTCCTACTAGGTCTCATCACGGGCAGCAGAGCAGGTCGTTGTCCCTTCAAGCTCCTTCTAGTAGGTCTGTTGCTACTACCTATAGCTCCTTCCGGTGGGGCTATTGCTACTACCTATGCTTCCACTGTTGCTCTAACTTCTGGAGATTCATATTTCAAAATTCCTATTCCCCAAACCAGAACTAAGAAAGTTACAATGGCAAACCGAACAGGGAATGCCTTGAACAGAAGTGCTGAAGAGGCTACTTTGCTAGTTTCCGAGCAACCTACTAAGATTATAATCTCTGACTCTCTTTCCCATAAGTCCATTCAAGACCTACCTACAGCTTCTTCCAAAAAAGGTAAGGGTCCCGCGACCTCTAAGAAGGAGGTAGATTTTAGTGGTTGTGCCACTGATGAGGTCACCGAGATTATCAAGAGGCTAGGTAAGCTTTCCCTAGCCTCCCATTCTTCTAAGAGGACCACCAAATAGGGTCCTGACCTTCCAACAGAGTCCTCCGACTCCTTGTTTTAGTGGCCACATGACGCAGAACTAGTTAAGGAGAATGACCAAGGGGAATAGTTGCCAGTCACACCAGCCAAGCCTACGACGGGTAGTCTACGTAAGTCTAAGCGACTGCAAGGAATATGGGCTTGATCCGGCCTGATCGATGATGCTGAGCACGATTCTCAAGGTAACTGGTTTGAGCTCAAATTGGGCTCAAATTTGACTGGGTGACCCAGAACGACCCAACGAACATTTCGGCCATTCGGAGTCATCTTGTTGGAGTTTTGGGCGTTTTTGTGTTTTAAGTGGCATTTTCATAATTTGTTGTTTTTAGGGGTATCTTTGTAATTTCATTATGTTTTTCCCCTAATAGTTTTAGGTATAATTAGGTTATTTAAGGGTAGTTTTTCTTTTGGGAATGGGTAGCTTTTGTTATTTTGACAATGTTCAATAAGATTTCTTTTTCCGAGTTTCTTCAGGAGCATTGTCATTTTGTTCTTGAATTTCTTTTCATGTGAGTGAAGATTATTATAGGGAAGATTTATTAGCCGTCCATAATTTCGTTTGTGTCACCACACTCCCAATCCTTTTCGACGGAGTGTGTCCCACCCATTGATAGAGAGATTTGTAAGCAGCTCACCGACATTGATAAAGATAGATATACTGCTTCCCTTCATACGACGGTAAGCCTCTTTTATCTAGACATAGTCTTTTTTGCAAATTCTTCTGAATATTACCTCTTTTGTTTGATTTTCTCTCAGAGCCATGTCTTCTTGGGTGAGCGGTTGAGAAGGCAAATGGAGAAAGAAAAGAAAGATAAATAATTTTATGCTACGATCATCGAGATTCGGGACGACAAAGCGCGCTTGGAAAATGAGAGACAGTAACTCTCTTTTGTTGTTGAGCAAGCTAAGGCTAATTACGATGCTGTCAACATTCTCCTGTAGGAGAGAGAGACAAAACTCTTTGGTGCCACAGCCCAAAATTTGCACCTGTCAATTGCTCTCGACATTGTCATGAAGAGAGGTGAAGAACTGGTTCCGGTGTGTGACGAGCAATGAGATCGTATTCGTGATTTAGAAGCTTAGTTGACAGATTATAATGCTCTCTATGATAAAGATGATAGTCTTTCCTTAACAAAGTTGGAGTGAATTCCTCTTTTTCAAGACTATGTTGAGTTTCTCCTACAACCTCAAATGATGGGACTATATGTGGGCATAATCGATCGACTCCGAGAACTTAACGGTGATATCAAAACTGATAAGGATTAGGAGGACAAATTATATAACCCAGACTTTGTAATTCCTCTTCCTTGGGAGTATGAAGAGCAAGGTCCAAAGTTTTCAAGAGGAGGTCGTAGCTGCTGAAACACTGGCAAAGGTGTGGTGAATAGCTGATAATGCTTTTGAGGGGGGAAATGTTCATGGCATTCCTCCCTTGGCAGCCTCTGAAGCTTAAGGTAGTTATGTTGCTAACCCCTCTAAATATGTCGCTAGTTAAAAAATCCTTAATGAATTCAAAGAGTGGTATTAGACAACAAGTATTCACACTCTCGAGGTGGCCAAGAAGAATCAAGACGTCCCCAAAGTGACTACTCCAAAGGCTCCTACAAATGAGGTCGCTCTAGAGGCTACTAGTGGGGGAACTGTTCCTGAGGTCGTCCTGAGCTTGCCAGGAGTTCCTAAGAAGAAGAAAGATTGAGCTGTAATAGACTAGGTCTTTTTTAAGGCGTTCATGATGCCTTTCTTCTTCTCCTTGTTTTATATTTGATAGCTGAATGGTTGCAATAGATACAGTGCTCAATTATACAAATACAAGCATGAGGGCCTTCTCCGCTATAATGCCAAAATTAGAAATTAATCATATATATAATTAAAGTAATGACATAACTAATGATTACTTTCTTAATTACTCCCTTGTCACTAAATATAAGTTGTTAGTCTTCATTTAAAAAAAATAAAATAAAAAATTAAAATAGTATTTTTTTTCTTAACATATTCCCCTATTTATATATTAATCAAACTAAGAACATCATCTAAGTAAAAGAAAGTGGCATAAAAAATATTTTTTAAAAAAAAACCTTCAAATATCTAATTAACTAACAGTAATGATTTATAATTAGTAACAAGAAAGATTAGCTAGAATGACTTATATGTAGTGATGGAGGGAGTATTGTTTATTATATACTAAAATTACAACGTCTATCCAGGAAAATTATAGAAGTAATGTGAGGTTAAAGTGTCTCCATTAACACAAAAAGAAGACACAAAAAAAAAAAAAAAAATTATGTTCTGACATTAATAATTTAGGATCAAGTGTTACATACCAATCATACAGGTGCAATAGTGACGCAGAACAAGTAGACAAGCAAGATCAAGATTGTTTAATAATTTTATTTAGAAACTTGTTTTATATTTTTATTATTTTCTTCCTAATTTTTATTTCCTAGTCTAATTAGGAACACATAACTTAGCTATTAGTAATTTACTTGGTTTCTATTTCCTAGTCTGATTAGGAACATAGAACTTCTAGTATTATAAATAAGGATGAATGCCTAAGAGCTAGGGAGGGAATCTATTATCAATAATATTTTCAGAGTTTTATCTCTTTCCTTGTGAACTCAACTTGTTGTTCTTTCTTTCTTCGTCCTCTAACTACTTTAGATTGAAGTTTGTTTAGAGGAGAAGAACCCAATTTTCGTTGTCTAGACCTCTGATGAGTTGAGAAGTTAGATTGACGAAAAGTCTCAAACGTTGACGGGTTATCCAAAGTTTGAGTTTTTCGAAAGTTTTTCCGAAAATTGTTGCCGTCACACTATTCATCGGGGGTACTGTTCACCATCATTGTTCCGCCATATTGTTCACCGCCACTGTTCATCGGTTTACTGTTCATCCGAACTAAAAGTTGCTATGTTTCTTGAGTTCCTGTTATTAGATTTCTTCCAGAATTTCTTATTCCGCAACCACCACATCCACCTGCGTCAAATAGTGGGCCTGTTGTCACCTTATGACCCATCATACCAAAGGAATCCATGGAAGAAATTATTTTAAATACAAAGTTTCATAAAATTTTGCAACTCAAATAAAATGACTCCTAATGGGAGAAATGGGTAGAACCATGATGAACCAATCCAAACGGACCCAAGTACTGACTCGAATATCTAAATGTCTAAATCACAAATTAAGAGGAAAGGTGGCCAGTGACCTCCTTTCCACTAACCTCCCAAGTCACTGACCTTAAATGAGTTCAGGAGAGGTCTCACTAGATCGTGACCTTCGACCCGATGAGCTCCAATCCATCTCATACATCTTTCATACCATAACTAAATGTCTATAACTCTTAACACATGCTATGATCCTATAATCACTTATCACGACATTCTATGAGGGATAGTCAAGACTTTCAATAGCTCTTGACCAGAGATGTGCATGGTAAGGTATCCCAATTTAGGGAAACTGCATGATTCCAGGAGCAATTGGCGGGATATGGTCTCACAATTATCCTAATTACCTACCTTCACATAAACGAGACTTACTACCAATATGGTAACTTATTATTCGGTATATATTATTGATTCCCACACGGTTCAAGGACAGATTAAGCTAATTTACTCAAAGATTGCTTTCATGGAATACTGACTTAGGCATTGGAGTTATCATCAAGGCGACAGCCCGCTCTAGTGATCTAAATTTTCCCTTTTTGTTTATGATTTTAGGCACCCTCATAGTTCGGGGTTACTTGTAGATAGTTTTCGAGCTACATCACTTTTGGCACCATCTGTGGGAAAACATTCTAAGCCTAGCTCTCTTCCATACATATAAAACCAAAAAACAAGAATTGTGATGATTCGATCTCAACCAACGTGTGTTCTACCACCACTATGTGGTAGACCACATGGTAGAACACAATCGCGCACTCGAGAAGCAGTGCCATAAGACCCAATCCCGATGGAAGATAACAATAATACGGGGCCAGTTGATCGACAAGAACAGTCGAGACCATCATGGTTTGGACCATCTCGAATTGTCTTGGTGGACCATCCACCTGAGCATGAAAGGGGAGGACAGAGACATCCTAACCAAAATGACAATGGCAATAACCCCAGACCACAGAGATCAAAAGGAAGTCAGGTGTCCGTTCAGGTCGACCTCTTTGAATGCATGGTGGTAGCCTTGGAAGGAATCTCAGGCAGAAGAGATTACTTATCGATAGGGCATAGTCTTACCCTATCTCAAAGGGAAAGACAACTACCTTGAGATCAAGGAGATTGCATGCAACCAGGTTAACCCCTACCTTTAGAAACAAGGAACGACCTTCGGCCCAAGGTGGAAGGTCCGGAGGTAGGATTGGCACAGGAAAGATCACATGGGGAAAGGATTAGTGAAAGAGTTAATGAGGAAAGAGCCCTGCTTGTGGTTGACCTTAGAAAAACCCTACACAATGGAAGGGGTTATGACTTGAGGGATAGGCTCAACCGAGCAGCAATCTCCCGAGGTCAACGACAAGAAGCAAGTCCCAACGAGTGGGGAAGCTCGCTAAGAACTCCTCCTAGAGGAAGGACACCTTCTCGATGAAGCTTGATCGAAAGAATAGGTAGCGATGCTCGAGAGGCAACCCTAAATCCACCAAGGAGAGTGACTCCCCTAACGAGTCAAGAGAGGAATGGGAAACAGGAAATACAGGGCAGTGTGGACCTATTGGAGCCTTCACCATTTGTCCACATTATCAAAACTGCTTGAATGCTGTCGAGATTCAAAGCATCACAAGTTGAGGTAAAGTACATGGCGCAAGGGAACCTTTACAACATATAAATGAGTACGTTTCCTACATGGAAATGTTCTCAAGTACCTTGACCATGTCAAATGTTGTGCTTTCCAGTCCACGTTGACCAAGAAAGCACAATCCTAATTCAAGGGTATTCTAGAAGTAAGTATTTCGAGCTAGACACAACTGAAAGAATTGTTCCTGAAGAGCTATCGGAGTAGCAAGAGGTGTGAGAAAGACATTAATGGATTTTTTAACATCAAATAGAAATTAGGTGAGAGCACTAGAAGCTATTACGGTAGTTTTAATGACGAAGTAGTGGAAATCGAGTCACAAAATGATGCCATCTGCATCATTGCTTTTAAACAAGGATTGCAAGGGGGCTATGTAGCTCTTAAGCTGGCAGAAGAGCCAATAAAGTCCATCAAGGAGCTACAAACACTCCTTGAAAAATTGATCAAAGCAGAGGAAATGACAATCTAGAAATAAGATTCTTGGATTCACCTCAACTACTGAGAAAGAAACCAAAAAGCGACCTAAAAGCCCACAATCACCAAAACGAGATAAGAAATATCCTCATTTGAAGGGAGGACCTTCAGATAAGAAAATTAAGACGTTCTTGACCTTGTGACAACTCCATTGATGACCTTGCGGGCAAAAATCTTGGTGGTCTTGGAAAAGAAATTACTTTTGAAGCCACCACGACCTCTCAAAACTCCTCTGGCCAAGAGAGACATTATGAAGTTTTGGCACTACCATAAGGACCATGGCCATCTCACAGAGGACTGTTTTGACCTCAAATAAGAGATTGAGAGGCTAGTAAAGGTGGGCCACTTACAAGAATTCCTAGCAAAGAATATAGATCCTGTAAATCCACCACTTGCGGCGACCTCCAGTAAAAGAGATTAATGCCATCGTAAGGTGGTTGAAATGAGCACGAGGAGGATATTCAGACCCCTTAACGTTGTCATTCCAAGTTGGGAAATTTTGGGAACAAAAAATCCTGGTTGACACATTAAGTGGAGTGAATCTCTCATACAAAAAGGCATTCAATCAGATGTGGATACAAAAAGGCATTCAAGTACCTCATCGAAATCAATAAGCTCGGGATGAAAGGGATAATGTGTAATTAAATCTCTATAGCCATGGATAACTATACCTTCAGGTCGTGCATGCACCATAGGAGGAATGTCATGGACTACCATAATGGTCTCGGCTTTAGTATTTGCCTTCATAGGCTCTTTCCCCTTCCCAGAGGGACCCTCATCAATTTGACTGACTTGGACCAAGGCTTCAGCAGCAACGACCTAATCCTGTGAGGTCAGATCAAGACTTTCTTTCTCCTGAAGAAAAGGATCTGCTATGTCTGGATGGTATTGTACCTTGTGGACATCCGGATAAGTTTTTAAGTCCCCATTGAGCAAGTAGTTTGTCAATCACATCGATATAGAGCCCTTAGAGTTGAGGACAAAGGATGGACTTCAGATAAGTCTAGAAGGCTGGATTTCCTCGAGCTTGGACAAAGAAAGGCTGCCATCCTCATCGCATATAGCTGGAAAGTCCTTCAGCTAAGCCTCGAGCTCATGGGTGAGGTCTTTTGGTTCTTTACACCCTGCTCGGTCACCTAGTCCTACTTCTGGACAGCCTCTCCAATTGCTGAGGACATTGTCAGATTCTTAGCTCTGGCCTCAGACACATTCTTTTTGCACTCCCCTGATAGGTTAGCTTGCTCGGTAGAGAGCTTTCTCATCTTGAAGCTCGGAGACCAAGGTAGCGAACTCTTGGTCTTTCTTCACTCTCTCCATCTGTCCATTCTGTAGCTCACCTAAGAAGGCATAGTTTTGCAAAAACAAAATAGGACGGAAAGTTAGCACTCCAGAAGAATTGGTGTAGAAATAACTACAAAAAAAATGCAGAAACTAAGAAAACTAACTGCAGTACGGAGAGAGGCTGTGAATTAGTCCAGCTCTTCATTTGTGAGCTGCCGAAAATTATAGCAATCAATGAGAGGCGCACACTCCATCAGGAAAGATTGAGAGTGCGGCCATTGGAACAAGGAGTCGAAGGACTCCATGGTAAGGTCGAAGACCCATCTCGCTATCCCCTCATTGGTGTGGGAGGCCAAGGACAGATTCCCCAACCTCTTTCATGTCTCAACACCTTCTTGGTCGCATTGCCACTAAACTCCAACTCCTGCTTTGAGGTCATAGGAGCCTTCCAATTCCCAAAAGAGCTCAAAGGAAGACTTTTTGGTGACTATGTAGACTAGGAGAATTGAGAAGAAGAAGAAATTATTGGATATGCCCTAAGAACATATGATGATTTTACTTAGTTGCCCTAACTTTGTATCATGATGCTATTTATATCATTATATAATTTACTTTTATATCTGCGTTTTTTTAAATAAATTATGTAATGTCCTTAGAATGGTTTATTTCTATTCTTAAAACGTCCTAGTCAAGTGTCATTGAGATTAGGATATCAATTACATGCTAAGACTTGTATGTGCTGATTGATGACAACCGTCATGGATATGAGATATCAAATCATCACATAGGTACACATAGAGTATCGTGTACTGGATTGATCCTGCGATGAAATCACTTCATGGATTGTTATATGAGTGTCACGAGTGATTTCGTTATGATAATTATGTCTCATGTTTGGACTTGAGGTCATTAGAGATTCCTGCATGAAAGATTGCATACTTTGATATTGTCAAACGTTACTCTTAACTGAGTGGACAATAAAGGCAAGTATTGAGTATGTCCTAATTTGTGCTGTGAAATGTTAAATGATCAAGATAGGAATTGTTCCTCTTATATAACAAGAGAGTGATGTCTAGCATTCTTGGTTGAGTGAGATTATGAAATGCACGGGCATGCTCAAATAAGTAGATATGAGATATTTATCGTATTTGGTTTAATTAATCTACTTGGGGCTGAGAATTGAGATATTGAACTTTACGAGTATGACATGTTCCATGACTCGTGTTCAATTATGACTTCCTGGACAAAGAGATTAAGACATGTTATTTTTATCACTGATGGTTTTGTGTTGCCATCAACATTCTCGTTAATTGGATTGCAATAATGTGTTGCTAGACACAACTTATTGTACATGACTTTAAACATCATTAATGTCAAATGCCAATTTTACGATGACCTATTGGGTCACACATTCAGAACATATCGCTTAATGGGTAATATCTCGTTTAGGACTTAAACTTAATTAGCTAAAGTTGTTTAGGCTAATTCACGAATAGGAATAAATCTAAAACATAATTAAATGTTAATTAGGTGTTAAATTATAATTATCCAAGTTCGTTGATTTTGGACAACTTTGTTTTCACAGGATTTCTATTAACCAGTTTAGTTTGGATTTTGAATCCTATCGGTAGTTTCGATAGAATTATCTTGAAGATTTCTTCCTGAAGTCTTCAAGAATTATTCTAGTTTTCTAAACGACTGATAATTTTCCATTAGTATGTCTGCGTAGAAAAACTGAGAGTTCAGAGAAATCCAGAAATGAGAAAACCATATTCACGATTGAATCTAGCAGTTCAATTGTGTTTATTCTTGTTGTTTTGTTCGTGAGGCAAGGGTCGGAGATTTTTGGTGGTGACTGTAGCAAAGAAATTCCAATAATCATCTTCTATTTGAGAATCAAAAAAAAAGGTAATGTCAGTACCCTCTCTAGACTCCCTCCAATTGATGCCTGGAAGAGATTTGTTTGTGGCCTTCCTTTCAAAAAAAACTATCTTTGCAATCCTCTCGGCAACCCGCAAAAAAGCAACTTCCGCATTCCTCTTCAAGAGGTCCGAGTTCAACTCACCACGGCAATCTTCTTGCTCCGGATTCTGGGGATGGGGATCTTGAAGGAAGATACCCGAGAGGCAGAAGTAGTAGTAGCAGGAGTAGTGAAGAAGGTGCTGGCAACATTGCCATGGCTGCTGGTAGGAGCCTAGAAGGCCGATGACCCTTCTTGCTGACCTTGTTTAAAGCCGGTGGAGGACTTCAGAGACCAGGTCCTCATCCTTGCCAAAACAAAGAAAAAAGAGGTGTTAGCATACAAAAAAGTTAAAGAGCACTTATTGAAAGCTGAAAAAATGAAGAAACTCCATACCAATGGGAAGAATTTCCATAGCTCTCCTGAGAGTGTGGAGGTCACAGTCTGCCTAGACTCCCCAATCCAGCAGAACGGAGAAAAGCTATAGCCTAAACCGGCTTGGTACGTTCAACCTTCTTAACGTCAGAATGAGCTTGGTCGGTTAAGAAGGTCATATCCCTCTCTTGCTCACTTGATAGAGTAAGGAGGCCATTGAAAAAGCTCTTATTCAAATTCCAATCTGGGTAGGACTCAGACTGAACCAAACTGTTTGAAAGCTTAGCAAAGAAGAAATAATCCTTCCAATTCTCATCGGACAATTGGAAAGGACCAAGTAGTTTGTACCTATTATTAAAGTGGAGGTACCCTACACTGGTCTTCTCTAGAGCCGAGGAGATACCGATCTCGAAGAAACATCTAAAAAGGTCCAGAGAAACTAGAACTCTATAAAGATGACAGGTTGCGATGAACCCAATTACAGTGCGCACAACATTAGGAACAAGCTGTGCTATAGGGAAATTCAAAAAAAGGACCATGTCAAAAAATAGAGGGTGCAAGTAAGGTAGAAGAATGCGCCCTCTGAGGTTGGTCAAGTGAAGGACTTTGTGTCCGACACGACAGTTCAGACTCTTGAGTGGCAACAATATCCTGACTGTTCAAACCTTATTCCCCACTGATTTGAAAATCTCAGATAGACCTAAGGAAGAAGACAGAGAAAAGACCTCTAATTCCGAGTAAACTTTGCTTGTGACTCGAGTAGCCCTAGAAGTGATTGGAGGCAAATAAAATGCCTCTCTGGTACGGAGAGAAGGGGTGCTAGACGAAGATGATCTCGCCAAGGAAGATGACTCAGAAAGAGACACAGAAGACATCCTTTTTTTTGAAGAAGAACGGAAATATGAGATTTTTGAAAAATAGTAAAAAGAAAAGAGACCTCACTCTTTAATTCCTGAGAGATTAAGAAAGGAGGTGCTCTGAATCCTGAGATACTCGCCGAACAGAGAAAAGAAGGGAGTTAGGAAAGGAAGCAGATGATATTGCAGAAGGAAAATTTTGTTTGTAAAGGAAGAGTTTTGTTAAATCCTAAAATCTTCCTTTGGGTTGCTGGAAATTAGTATCTTCCTAAAATCTTTCTTTGGGTTCCTTAAATCCTAATTTATATGTGAGAAGGAGTCCTTTGGGTTGCTGGAAATTAGTTGGTACACTAGAACCGAGGTAACGGCTAAAACTGATGAGGCACGTCATCTCCAAAACTAGTTGTTACAGAAAAACGGCGAGACCCTTCAGAGGTCGAGACTTAAAAATGGTGATTTAGGCCCCATGTCCTTCGAGCTTGTTTTGGCTACTTTGGGGTAATGATGGGAGAAATGCATACGAACCGGACAAACAGACCCAAGTGGACTCAAGCCCCGACCCGAATAACTAAAAGTCCAACTCATGAGTCAAGAGGAAAGGTGTGCAGCGACCTCTCCCCACCGACCTCCCAAGTCACTGACCTTAAAATGAGATTGGGAAAGGTCTCACCGAACCATGACCTTGGACCCGATGAGCCCCAATCCATCTCATACATCTTTCATGCCACAACATACTTTGTGAACCTATAATCATTTGTCGATACCTTCTAGGAGAGATCGTCGAGACCTTTAGCATCCACAGACAAGTCGCTAAATTCAACCAGAGGAGTGCATGGCAAGGTATCCCAACTGAGTTAAACTCCACGATTTCAAGAGCAATTGACGGGATACGATATGATCTCACAATTATCCTAATTGCCTACTTTCAAGTAATTGAAGAGCCTTGATCGAAAAGGTAACTGATTATTTGATATATATTATCAAAAAAAACATTGTTCACATATAATGGACAATAGATTGAGCTAATTGGCTCAAGGATTTCTCTCTCAGAATATTGACATAGGCATCAGAGCTATCCTTGACTCGATATCCCACTCGGGTGACCTAATCCTTTTCTCCTCAGGTTGCGGTTACAAGTATCATCGCTGTCCGAGATGACCCAGAGATCATTTTCGAGCTCCATCAATATAACTTGTGATTTGAAAGTTGTTTAGGTATTTAGTCGGCTAAAATGAAAAGCAATGGGTACCAAATAAGTGATTCTCCCTATATTGGCCAAAAATATATCTAAATGGGAGCGAAAGCACTAATTTGGACATTTGAAAGTCGTTTGGCTACTAAGTTGGCAAAAATTAATCATTCGTTGCTAGAGTTTACTTTGCCTTAACTTCAGTATGATTATGGTGATTTTCCCTAAATAAATTGCTAATTTTTGGCTTAATTTCCTCAACTTTTTTAAACACCATGAGTAATCCGTTCTTTGTTTCCGGTCATTCGGGAGGCCAAGAATGAATGGCTTACGTTGAATTGAATCAGCAACAGGACACTGGAAGTGGAGACTGGTGTATACCATACACCAAGGTCACTACTTTGACCACATTTTCTACCATGATAACTTGGTAATTAATGAAAAATCAAATACAAAGCTTAATCTATGTACTGAGAGCTTTAATTTGTTATACTACACAAGCTAAAAGGATTAATAACGAGAGAGAAATCTCATCCTAAAGATAGCTCTATCGAACAACACAACGCCAATTCCATTCATCAGTTCAACATTATTCATCATATATCCCACATCGAACTTTCAATGGCTACTTGCATAGTTACAAGTCTATATAAGAAGGTAATGACCAACCACTAAAGGTACGTGACTTTTACATCCCAAACTTTACAACTCTCATTTTCGCATTGCAAAGCAAGTTTCTAACTTTGGCATCAGAGGAGTTTCAGGATCCACCTACAACTCTAACCATTTCTATTGTGTATATACTGAATTGAACTTCTACACGCATCGAACTTGCCCACACCGAACAAACTTTCCAACAATATCATTTGGCTCCCACTGTGCTTGTGCACGATTTGAACATTACACTTGTAAAAAAAAAACAAGCAAACAAGATGAGGACTAGCTACATCAAACAACATAATGGGGGAAGAGAAGGATGAAAATCCCCAAGTAAACAATAATGAACACATCCCTCATGTTGATGCCACATTGCCTAGGGATACGGCTCAAGATGTGCTTAAGCCCATTGACGCATTGGTTGGCAATCTCCAATGACCATCCACTTCAACGCAGTTCCCAAACCCGCAAAAATCCAAAATTGGGATGAATACTTGTAACAACAAGTTGGCGGAAAACTTGCCTTGAGGAGTTTCGCTGCAAGCTATAGCTATTTCTCAAAAAGATTAGATAAAGTTGGCAATTGACAATTATAAAGCTTCCCAGCTCTTTTTACAAAATAATTACCTTTAGGTGAACGAGGTAGTGGGATAGTCGAATCGAAACGAAGATCGGGACTTGGATACTGAAGAAGTACATTCTAGGTGATAGAAGCCCCATAGGCAAGAAGCCTAAAGAGTTCACAACCTTTTGGCTGCAACCTTATAAACGAAGCAGTTGACCGCAACTTAACGAATCCCTCTGGAACTGCAGACAAAGTTACATAGACTGGAGCAAAGGATGGATAGAGTAGAAAATAAAATTCTAGAGTTTCGGCCAACCATGGTATCACAAATTCGATTCAACACTTGTCAATTTTCAACACCAATCTGGCATTCTATGATCTGGATGAAGTCCTTTTGTGCAGAGCTTTCTCAACTACAATTTCTAGGAGAGCCCTCGAATGGTATGTGGCATTACTGCCTACTTCTATCTCCACTTTCAATCAGTTAGGTGATGCATTCCTCAATCAATTTGCTAGAAGTAGCAAACACTCAATGCCGCAGGCCCACCTCTTGAAGATGCGGCAAAGGAAAGAAGAGACTCTCAGCAAATATTGGACTCTATTCAATCGAGAAGTGCTGAAAGTCAAGGATTGCATGGAGCTAATTTACGTTGAGGCTTTTTTGCCATGGCCTAAAACCAGGGAGACATTCGGAGAGGCACATTGCTAATCCACTGAAAACAATTAAAGATCTTCTGTAGAGAGTTGGAACTTGGATTCGAGTGGAAGGCTCGGAGAGGCACAAAAGAAGGATTCAGCAAGCTGAGATGGGAGACCAAACAAAGCCAAATTTCTTTAGCCGAACAAGAAGCATAGATTCGGATAGCACCAAGGCCAAGGTGACGCAAAGCTGGTTTCAGATCAAACTGGTTCGGATGTGGGTCATGCTTCGGTTCAGCATGTTTCGGTTCCAACATCAGCTCGACGATAGTCAAAACGTTTGAAGAAGAAGACGTGAGCTGCTTGAGGTACCGATATGATGCTGGGCACGATTCTTGAGGTGATTGGTTCGAGCTCGAATTGAGCTCAAATTTGACTTGGTGACCTGGAATTGCCCAACGATCAAAAGTCATCGCTATGCCATCATGCAAGAAGTTTTTCGACAATCCGGAGTCGTCTTGATGGAGTTTTGGGCATTTTTCTATTTTCAGTGTCATTGTCGTAATTTTACTGACGCAGAAGGAAACAAACTTGCACGGCTTGAGTTTTGGATAAGATGCGGAAATCTCAAGTTTCGATGATTCAATGAAAACTTGAGGATTCGTTCTTGTTCAGAAACCTCAAAACAAGAAACGGAAAAAAAAAAAAAAACCTGATTCAAAATTCTTTCTAATCAAACTTCAATTCAAGTAGTTAGAAGTCAAAAAATTAAATCAAGTGAAGAATTTTTTGAGCTAGTCGAAAAATCTGGATACGCCAAAAATTGGCAACTTTAATTGATCAAAAATCTGCGCAAACCATCAGAAAAACAATTCTTTAAAGCCAAAAACAAACTCTAAACCTAATCGGAATCGAAAAGTAAAGAAATTGCGAAAATACCCCTAAAAACAGTAAATTCCGAAACTGTCACTTAAAAATTGAAAAATGCCCAAAACTCCATCAAAAAGGCTTCGGATGGCCGAAAAACGCCTTGTACCATAGCCTAGTAGTGACTTTTGATCGTTAGCCCGTTCCGGGTCACCAGTCAAATTTGAGCCCCATCCGAGCTCGAACCAGTCACCTCGGGAATCATGCCTGGCATCATGTCGGTACTTCAAGTGGCTCACGTCCTCTTCTTCAAAAGTTCTTACAGTCGTGGAGCTGATGGTGGAATCGAAACTAGATGAACTGAAGCATGCCCCACATTCGAACCATCGTTAGCCTAACCAGCTTTATCTGAAACAAGCTCTGCATTACAAGGTAATTGAAATTTTGGAAGTGAGTCGAAACAAGCGGAGCCAAAACGTGTAGCCGAACCTCACTCAATTTCGGCTACACCCAATGCCAAACCAATGCAAGATGCAACCAAAGCAATGGGTAAGCAATTTCAGGGCAACTCTTCTTCTCATAACCAACAATAAGGAAACCAGCACACCATGCAGAGGAAGAGAGCGGTGAACCCTCCAAATTACACCCCTGCAACACCCCGAGAGCGACCATTTTGTAGAAGGTACAAAATTCAGGCACCTTGACACCCCCGAAGCAGGTGAATGCCCCTATGGAGAAGTAAGATCAAGATCACTATTGTAATTTACATTGGGATGTATGACATTGCATTGAAGACTGCTACCAACTGAAGAGGGAAATTCAAAAGGCGGTGCGACGAAGTTTACTCACTCAGTTTGTCAGTTCGATGCATATTGTCCAACCCAACACAAGGCAACAACATGCTATAAAGATGATATCTGAGGTCAATTTGGATTGCCTAGAACCACTAGGGAAATGAATGAAGATTGCTTCGGCTGCAGTAGTAAATGATGACATCCCCTTAGTGGTGTAAATGATGGATGCAGATAGCTTGGTGAAAAGAATTCTAATCGATACAGGGAGCTTGCCTAATGTTTCGTATTATGAAGCATTTCAGAAGATGGACTTCAAGGAAGAGCTAATTAAATCAAATTCCATTCTGTTGGTTGGATTTTCTGGAGAAACTAGTATGAATTGGGAATTGCATCCCTTAAATTTCAATGGGGACCCGAAACGAAGCCAACCAAGGAGATATGTGAGTTCGTTATTGTCAATTTGCTATCGGCGTATAACTACATATAGGGATGACCAGGGTTGAACATGATAAGAGCACAAGTCAACACTTATGAAAAATACTGTCATCATCCCATATGAAGGGACTTAATTCATCCTGAAAGGAGACATCAAAGCGGCCCACACTTGTTACAAGGTGGCAATTTCTGAAGTGAAGCCGGAACAAGAAAAAAACAAGAAAAAAGAGGTTACGGTGGTTGCGGATCTAAAGGAGAACCGGATTAAGTTGGCAACGAAGCTTGAAGAATATTAGATACATGCCGCTCATCCTGACTGAAAGGTGACTATCGGTAAAGCTTTACCAGTCCGGATAAAGCATGAAATTCTCAACCTTCTCTCCAAGTACTAGAATGTCTTTGCAAGGTCCACCAAAGACATGGGGATGATTCCACTAGAATTTATTGAACATCGGCTAGGAATCCAGGAAAGTTGCAATCCAGCCAAGTGAAAAGATTTTATACTCCGGAAAAGAAGAAAGTCATAAAGGCAGAGGTTGCGGACCTCTTTTCGACTGGAATTGTAAGGAGAGTACAATTTACAAAATGTTTCTCCAACACAGTTGCCATCTCGAAGCCGCATCATTTATGGAGAATATGCATCGACTTCACTTCACTCAACAATGCGATTCCGAAGAAACAATTTCTAATTCCTCAAATTGACTAATTAGTGAACGCAACGACAAGATTTTCATACTGCAGATATTGAAGGTAGATGAGGAGAAAACTTTATAAGTAACACTGCACGGGTTGTTCTATTATAGAAGAATGTCACTCAGGTTGAAGAAGGCTGGTGCAGATTTTCAAGTTATGAATAACTGGATGTTCATGGAAGCTTACATCGACGATTAACATGTAAAATCAGCAACCTAGCAGCAATTCTTCACCGATCTAGAGGAAAGTTTCAAAACGATGGCAAAGAATGCACTGAAGCTGAACCCCCAAAAGTGTTCATTCAGGGTAGAAGCGGGGAAATTTTTGGGCTATATGGTTTCTCGAAGGGGAACTGAAGTGAACCCATCAATGATCCAGGCGTTGATGGACATGAAACCACCTACATCCATCAAGGAAGTCCAAAGATTGACGGGAAGGGTTTTGACTTTGAACCGATTCTTGTCAGAAGCAGGAAAGAAGTCACTGCCATTTTATTAATTAATACACAACCCAAAAAATTTTAAATAGACCCCCAAATGTGACGTAGCTTTCACAAAACTCAAACAAACCTTGGGGCCTCCCTGGATGCTAGTTTCTCCTATTCCGACAAGAACCTTATATACTTATCTATCTATATCTTCCTATGTAATGAGTTCAGTTTTATGCACCTTACGGGGTTCAAGCATAAATCCCGTATACTACATCACTCATGTCCTCCAAGGACTCGGAACAAGATATTCCACTTTGGAAAAACATGTTTTGGCTTTGTTAGTAACGGTAAGAAAATTAAATCCATACTTTCAAGCTCATTCCATTCAAGTACTAACAAATGCCCCTATCAGCAGATGAAGTGGGCAATCGAGCTTTCAAAATATGACATTCAATATTCACCCTAAAAAGCCATAAAATCTCAGGTCTTCTCCAATTTTGTTCTTGAATGCACAATGCCAAGATCTGATCAGAACCTGAAACTAAACTGATGTGATTTTCTTGTAAGTTGAAAGGTTAATTTCACACACAAACAAACAAACCAAATCAGTATAAAATAAAGAACTCATCAAAGGTAAGTTTTGGGAGATTATTAAGACCTTTGTAGATTAAACCACTACAACAACCAACTTCATGATTTGCTAAGACAACTCAACACCTCACCCAAAGTAATCTCCACTCTCAAGTAATCTCTTTTGATCAATGTACACTTCATGTGGTTTCATAGAATTCAGATGAACTCGCTTCCCCTCAAATTCAAGAGTATACTTGTTTTTATGCCCATCAAAGGTAACTTTCCTTTCAAATTGCCAAGGTCTACCAAGAAGTAAGTGGGTGGCTTGCATGGGAACAAATCACAAAGGATCTCATCACTATACTTGCCCATGGAGAAGGCTATCCTCACTTGTTTTCCAACTCTTACTTCCCCAC
>JAOXNR010034837.1:0-21662 GCA_028571225.1 Parsonsia alboflavescens | reverse complement strand
AGACAGATAGGGAATAGATTAGAAGATCTTACGCAAGTAGATCAAGACGTCCAGATCCATTCCGCAGGACAGATCTCTACGAATCATCATTCCAGGTATCGTTCTCGATCTCATCTATTTATGTGAGAGAAAATTTTTTAAAATCCTGGGACTCTGGATTCGTTTCCTAGTGGATTTGGGATTCGGTTCCCCTTCAGATTGAAGTCTGATTATAGGAGAAGAATTCTATTTTCATTTTCTTGATTTCTGCCAAGTCCTGAAGTCAAATTGTCGAAAAGAATCAAGCTTTGACGGGGTATCCAAAGTTTGAATTTTTTAAGTTTGTTGTCCTTACCCATCATAGGGAAATCTTTAGACTGCCATGACCACCTGCATTAGATATCCAATTACTTAATTCTTCATTCATCACAAATTGTTTCACACACCAAATTGAAAATAAATCCAAAGCCTTGATGCAAGAGGTTCAAGCTAGTTCCATTTACCATATTGTCTTCCAATATGAACTAATCATTTGAATTTCTTCAATTCAATTCAATTACCCTAGCCAAGCTTTGATAAACCCTAAGTAGTTAGACTAAGAACCCTAGAAGAGTCTTACAAGAACACTCAAGAAAAGGATTGTTTGATCCAAAAGAATTCTCACAATTTGATTCAAGTTGTTTGTAGGAAAGTTGGTTTCAAAATTGTAAATGTAAGAAGAACAAATCTAAGTCTTACTATGGTCAAAGGACCTTAATAACCTTTTAAACTGAGTCTAATAACTAAGAAGGTAATAAAAATCAAGTCAACCATCAAAATAGAGTCAAAATCAAATTAGGACCAAAGCTTTGGGGGCTAATTTCAAAAGTTTGGACAGCTTGACTATTGCCTGTTGTCTCATTGGTTAAAGGTTGAAGTTAGGCCAATTCTGCAGCAAAGTGTTGGTCCTCACCGGTGCTAGACTCTACCTTGACCTGCACCTGTCATGTTGCACTAGTGGAGTCAAAATCCAAACCGAACAACTTGAATCCTTCTTATTTTGAATCCTCTCTATCACTACTCAAATTGACAAAACCAGGATGCTAACTGAATCAAGCAAGCTACTCAAATTGCCACTCAAATTGAAGTTTCATTTAGTGGAGATTCAATTCAAGAAAGCAGCTCAAATTTAAGTTCAATCGGTGGGGGAGCTTTACCAAACAAGCACCTCAATTTGAATCAGTGGAATTGGAATTGGAATTAGAACTTCAAGCAAGCTGCTCAATCAACCCCTGCATGTCTTCATGGCAATTCAAAACCAAGCTAAAGAAGATTGTTAGTGGGGCTGAATTGGATACCAAGTGACAGCATCCAAGTTCCAAGGCTGGACGAATTATTGCAAGCTTATTCTTTACTCTCTTTCTTGGTCATTCAATTCTTGGTTTCTTCCACTTGATTTTAGATGTTTCTTGAAGTGTTTTCAAGCCTCTTTCTCTCATGTCTATAAGCATAAACTTGAAGTATAAATCCTTGTACACAATCTTCCAAACTTCTATAAGATTACTTCCAAAGAAGACTTCGAACTCTTCCATTTTTTAAGTTATTTAAACCAAGTCTTTTCTCATCTTTGAAGTGTCATTGTTCATTCTTGGAATTTCATTCTTGTATTTGAAATATAAGTCCATTAACTTGGACATCAATGCATAATACGTGTCTTCCAACAAGCCCTCATTAGAAAAATTAACTCTAGGACATCTCTTCCAATCATGTTTCCTTCCATGAATCTTGTCTTCATTGATCTCCTCCACAAATGTCTTCCTTGATGATTCCATTAATGATATGATTGATCCTTGTTCTCCATCATCATAATTGTACTCATACTCATATCTCCGTTTTGGTTGATACCCTTGATGATGTCCTCTACTAACTCCTCAATATGACACATACTCCTGAGCAGAACAAGGTTGATATTCACTGATCCCCTTCCTCCTTGTTTGATAGGGATCAAGGAGCAAGTATATCTCTAATGGAATCATTAAGGAAGTCATATATGGAAGAGTTCAAGGAAGAAAGAATTCACGGAAGAAAATGTACTTATAAAGACTTATTCTTCAAGTATGAGAGCTTATGGTTGCTTTCAAAAGATGGTCCCCCATGTGATGACCCACAAGACTACATGATGCCGGGGCACTATTCCTGAGGCACTGGTTCAAGCTCGGACTGGGCTCAAATTTGACAGGGTGACCCAAAATGGCCCAACAAGCAAGACTCATCGCTTTGCCATGATGCAAGGCCTTTTTCGGCCATCCAGGATCGTCTTGATGGACTTTTGGCCGTTTTTATGTTTTTAAGGGTACTTTCACAATTTCATTGTTTTTTAATTTCCGATTAGGTTTAGGTTTCGTTTAGGGTTTTAAATATTTCGTTTGTCTTAGTTTCGAACAATTTTTTATTATTGATAATTTTTTACTTTGGTCGTATTCCCGAAAACTAGATAGTTTTCTTAAATTTCCAGTTTTTTGGCTTTTCGATATTGTTCGTGCATCAGTTGGTATCAGAGCACAAATTACTTGAATCAATGGCTGAACAGATTCGTGCTGGTGGTCGTGGACGGCATCATGCTGGAAGGGAACGTGGAGTCGTTCCTGAGGAAGACGAACCGCCTCGTCAACGAGACCAACGTGAGATTAAAAACGAACAAGCAGAACAAAGAAGGCGGATCCAGGACTTGGAGCGGCAACTGGCGGAGGCGTGGTTGGATGTTTAGTCCGAGGCAAATGTGGAATCGGAGGTTGAGTCCAACGATGAGGAGGAAGATGTCAACCCGTTTGCAACGTTGAACCTGGGGCGGCATAACCAACCGGAGCGACAGGGCCTACAACAATCTTTTTTCTAGAATCTCGACATGAAAATTGAAATTCTCGATTTTGAAGGTTAGGTGCATCCTGATGAATATATAGATTGGTTACATACCGTCGAGAATTTTTTATCTTCGAGATTTAACGGAAGAGCAGCAGGTTAAGATAGTTGAGATTAAGCAGAGAAAGCATGCTTCGATTTGGTGGGAACATGTTAAGAAGCAACCCGCAAGAGATGGGAAATCGAAGATCACAACGTGGGATAAGCTGAAGAAACTACTATGGAAAAAGTTCCTACTGACTCACTATCGGCAAGAGGCATTTATTGAATACCATTCCGTTAGGCAGCGAGATTTGTCGCTGGAGTAGTACATTGCCGAATTTGATCTGTTGCGCATGAGATGCGACGTCACCGAAGAAGACGAGTAGACGGTGGCACAATTTTTGGTAGGTTTGAGGTTCGAGATTACATATGTGGTTCAACTACAGCAATATTAGATGTATGAAGATGTTTGCAAATTGGCCCTGAAGGTCAATGGGCAGCTTAGACGGAAGAGCAGCCGTTCGGGATCTGGGGTTCGGAGCAGATTCCAGTACAAACCTAGCGGACAATCATCTTCAGTGGCGGTGGTGGCCGTGAATAAGCATGAAAAGGGTAAGGCAGTGGCCAAGGAAGGTCAGCAAGGTCGAATCAGCAAAGAGGCGACAACAGTGACGGCCGCCAAGCGATGTTTTAAGTGTCAAGGTATTGGGCACTTTGTCACAGATTGCCCAAACAGACAGTTCGTGACACTCAGCGAGGAGGTCCTTGAGCTGGGTTTTTACAACGAAAAAGAGGACCCTGATGAAGCACAAAATGAGGAGGAGGTTGTATATGCAGATTCAAGAGAATCCCTAATGATTCGGCGAGTGCTAAGTGTGGTGGTAGAAGAAGATGAGTCTTGGTTGCAGCATAACATCTTCCATACTCGGTGTATTGCCTGGGGAAAGGTTTGTAACATGATTATTGATGGTGGCAGTTGCGAGAACGTGGTCTCGACGATAATGGTTGAGAAATTGGGATTAGAAACAGTTGAGCATTCACAAAGTTACAAATTGTCATGGCTGAAGAAGGGCAATGAAGCTAAAGTCAACAAGTCATGCATGGTTTAGTTTTCGATTGGGAAGAGGTACAATGATGAGGTATGGTGTGAAGTTGTTCCTATGGACGCTTGTCACATTCTTCTAGGGAGGCTGTGGCATTATGATCGACGAACGAAGCATGACGGGTTCGGAACACTTACACTTTCAACAAGGAAGGCCAGAGCATTATCTTATGTCCTTTGGATTTGAGGAAGGAGGAGGCAAAGGTTCTGTTGTCCAGGGCTGATTTTCGTGAGGAGGCGAACAAGGCAATAGAAATTTTTTCCTTGGTTATTTTGGAGCAAATAGCCAATCATTTGGAGTTTCCCAAGCAAATTATTCAATTGCTATGGGAATTTGCTGATGTGATACCAGAGGAGATGCCTTCGGGTTTGCCGTCTATGAGGGACATTCAGCACTGTACAAACTTTGTGCCTGGTGTTGTTATTCTGAATAAAGCAGCTTATCGCATGAGTCCTAAGGAGCATGTGGAGCTACAAAGGCAAGTGTGCAAGTTGATGGGAAAGGGGGTTGTCCGAGAAAGTATGAGTCCTTGTGTAGTGCCAGCGTTATTAGTGCCGAAGAAAGATGGTTCGAGGCGGATTTGCATTGACCTCGTTTAAAACTCGAGATGGGCTGTATGAGGTCATGCCGTTTGGACTGTCGAACGCGCCCTGCACCTTCATGAGGTTGATGAATTAGGTGTTTCATCCATTTATTGGCCGATTTGTGGTGGTGTTCTTCAATGATATCTTGATTTTTAGTGTTTCGGTTGAGCAGCATTTACAGCACTTGCGGGTGGTATTTGAGGTGTTAAGGAAGCAGAAGCTATTTGCAAATGCGAAAAAGTGTCACTTTTTGATGGATCAAGTGACGTTTTTGGGTTATGTGGTGTCGAGTGGAGGAATTCGGATGGATCCTACCAAGGTGGAAGCTATTCTGAATTGGGAGACACCAAAGACCATGTTTGATGTGTGTAGCTTCCATGGACTGGCATATTTCTACCGGCGGTGTATCTGGGGTTTCAGTTCCATCATTGCACCATTGACCGACTGTGTGAAGTTGAGTCAATTCGTATGGACTACCGAGGTAGATTTGGCATTTCAATTGCTGAAGCAAAAGGTACTCGAAGCTCCTGTTTTAGTATTACTTGACTTTTCTGAAATTTTGGAAGTACATTGTGATGCTTCAGGAGTGGGAATTGGAGGAGTGTTGAGTCAGTGATGCAGGTCGGTAGCTTTCTTCAGCTAGAAGCTTAGAGATGCAAAGCAACGATATTCAACATGTGATAAGGAGTTTTATGCGATTGTGAGGAGTTTGGAACATTGGATGCATTATCCTGTTTCCAAGGAGTTTGTTTTGATTTCAGATCATGAGGCCTTGAAGTTTATAAATGGACAACACAAGTTGAATGCAAGACAAGCAAAGTGGGTAGAATTTCTGCAAGCTTTCATTTTCTCCATTCAGCACAAGGCTGGTGTATTAAATCTGGTGGTAGATGCATTGAGCAGGCGACATTCCTTGTTGAACACAATGCAAGTCCAGGTATTAAGATTTGATTCGTTTTTTGAATTGTACAGGGATGATCCGGAGTTCAGGGGCATTTGGAAGAAGTGTCAAACAGGGCCACAACATTTGTTTAGGATTCATGACAGGTTTCTTTTTTTGGTGAAATCTGTTGTGTGTTCCTAATTGTTCGTTGAGGACAGCAATTGTAGGATTAGCCGGACATTTTGGGATTGATAAGACATTACCATTGGTGCGGGAGCATTTTTATTGGCCTAGGATGGAGCAGGATGTGATTCGTTGTGTTCAGCTATGTAGGATCTGTCATATTGCTAAGACTAAGGGTAGTAATGCTGGTTTGAATTTGCCATTACTTGTTCGTTGGCACCTTGGGAAGACATCAGTGTGGATTTTGATTTGGGGCTGCCAAGGACTCAGAAGAACAAGGATTCGATTATGATAGTGGTAGATAGATTTTCAAAGACATTTTGTTCCCTACAACAAGACGTTTGATGCCTCACAGGTCACTAGATTGTTCTTACAGGAGATTGTCAAATTACATAGAGTCCCTAAGTTGATCACTTCCGACAGAGATGTGAAATTTGTCAATCACTTTTGGTGAACTCTTTGGTGGAATTTGGGCACCATGTTGCAATTTAGTTCTTCTCATCATCCTCAGACGGACGGACAAACGAAAGTGGTAAATAGAAGTTTAGGGAACCTGTTGCGAAGTTTACTCGGAGACAGTCCACAACAGTGGGATTTGGTGCTGCCACAGGCAGAATTTGGGTATAATCGTTCAGTGAATCGGACGACGGGGAAGAATTCGTTCGAGATTGTTTACTGACGTAATCCAGCTTCTCCACTAGACCTTAATCCATTACCAGTCCATAGCCAGTTCAGTTCGGATGCGGAGGAGCATGCTAGGCAGATCAAGGAGTTGCATTCCCAGGTCCATGATTGGATTAATCAGCAGAACTTATAGTACAAGCAAAGGGTCAATAAGCATCGGAAGAAGGTTATGTTTATGAAGGGCTATCTGGTTTGGGTTCGGCTGAGGAAGGAGAGGTTTCTGGCAGGTAGATTTGGCAAATTGCAGCCGCACGCAGATGGACCATTCAAGCTATTGGAGCGGATTAATGACAATGCCTACAAAATTGACTTGCCAAGCAACTACAATGTGTCGGGAACTTTCAATGTTGCTGATTTGTCACCTTACCAGTCCGAGGATGAGGAAGATTTAGTAAATGATGCAGCTAGTGAGGACGAGTCAGATTCGAGGGCGAATCTTTTCCTAGCCAAGGAGGATGATGCCGGGGCACTATTCTCGAGGCACTGGTCTGAGCTCGAAATAGGCTCAAATTTGAATGGGTGACCAGAAATGGCCCAACGAGCAAGACTCTCTGCTTTGCTATGATGCAAGGCCTTTTTCGGCCGTCCAAGATAGTCTTGTTAGACTTTTGGCCATTTTTATGTTTTTAGGGGTATTTTCATAATTTCGTTGTTTTTTATTTTCCGATTAGATTTAGGTTTCATTAATGTTTTAAATATTTCGTTTATCTTAGTTTTCGAACAACTTTTGATTATTGATAATTTTTTACTTTGGTCGTATTCCCGAAAACTAGATAGTTTTCGTAAATTTCCAGTTTTTTGGCTTTTCGATATTGTTCGTGCATCACCATATGTTCTATGCAATGAGGGTCAAATACAAAGACTCGCATTTCAAATACAAGAATGAGGATTCAAGGATGAAGATAGCAATGTTGGCATTGATCCAAAAAAAAAGAAGAACAACTTGATGTTGATGCCAAGATTGAAGAAGTTATGCTCGAAGATGATTGGCAAGTGGAAGAGCTTTGTAATGTATTCAAGAATGAAGAGTTATATGAGGGATTAGAACTCTTGACTACATGTCCATACATGCCTAAAGAATGTCCAAGAAGTGTCCAACTTGAAGCCATTCAAGAAGCAAGCAAACAAGGGAGGAAACAAGGAACAATGGCCTGTCCGGTTCACTATCCGATGCCCCTAACCGGCTCCAGTTGCAAACCAAAGACATAGCCAAGTTTTGGAGAGAAACTGGGGCTGTCTGGTCGTCTATCTGGTGCCAGACAGCCACTTTAGTCCCTTAACTTTCATTTTTCTAGTTTTGGTCCCTAGTACGTGGACTTTTTGACTTGTTTTTATTGACTTTGCTTGGTTTTTTTATGTTATTTTAAAGGGTTAACAAGGTCTTTTAGCTATTATTAGGGCTTCTTTCTTTTAGGATTATAAATAGTCTCCAATTTGTAATTGAAAGATAACAACCTACAAACACGTGAATACTTTGAGTGATGAATTTTAAAGATCAAACATGATCTTTCATGAGTGTTCTTGAGAGTTCCTCTTAGGGTTCTTGATCCACTTCATTTAGGGCATTCAATTACTTTGGGGTGAGGTATTGAATCATCTACCAAATCAAGGGATTGGTTCTTGTTGAATTGCCAACAAAGGTCAATCTAGTTACACTTGAACCTTTGATGGGTCCTTTTCTTTTGATTGATATTTGAATGTATCAACCCTAAAAATCTTTTACCTTCAAGAAGCACATAATTGTTGCACATGATTTCTAGGACTTTTAGATTGGAATTCACCTATGGTTCTTTCAAGGCTTTCAACCTTTGAGTTCGTATCCCTCCTTATCTCCTTTGTACTTGTCGAGAGCTCCCTTGACCTTTGCGACATTCGATCCATGAAAGTGGTCCAGCAAGTGTTCATGTCATTACTTTTAACATGTGATGAAGAGGGTGATCCTTTTGTCATGTTTTCACTACAAAGAAAGAAACACAAAAACAGGGGAATATGTATATATCCTCACCTTTCGCTCATATTTGTCACTTAATAAATGGATTTTACTCACTCTAATGAGCTCGCCCCTTTCTAATTTGCCACTCTAGCTCCTCTTTCAAGTTCTTAATTAACTCACAAGAGCAATGCAAACCACTTTGGCAAGAGTACCAAATGATCCACTCCACACAATCAATTAATCATTTAAGATTACCAAACAAGAACAAAAGAGAATAGAGTTTCAAAGGGATAGGTCAATCAACCCAAAGCAATTGATAAAACACTAAGAATCCAAAGATATAGATGAAAGGCATATTATCTAACATCTCGAACTCAAAGATTGTGATCTCAAATTTTGATTTGTATTTCAAAAATTCGAAGCCCTTGCTCAATTTATCAACAAACAAATAGAACCTGTCCTTATTTTAGGCCTTAGCGTTAATTCCCACAAAGAGATCACAAGAAGAAACTAGGATAGATGTAAAAGAACAAAACATAAAAACCATCATAAGATTATAGAATTCAAAAGAAAGAAATATGATCTTAACACTTAAACAAGAAAGCAAATAAAAGATAGGCAAACCTTTTGATAAAAAATTAGCTTTGAAACAAAAACATGATGCGATTCTTAGAAGATGAAGTTTTAGGGTTCAAAATCTTAGAAAACACACCAAAGGAATTATAGGACTCATCATAAAATTCAAGGCTAATTAGATTAACCTTTGTTGGAAACCAACAAGAAGCAATCTCTTGATTTCATAGGCTACAATACCTTAACCCAAAGTTATTGATAGCCCTAAGTGTAGTCAACGAAAAACCCTAAGAAGAGCTCATAAAAACATACAAAAAGATCAAAAAAATAAAATTGAGATTTATTCTTCAATTTTGAATAATTATAAAAAATATAATTATTTTTCAATATATAAATCTTATTTCTAAATCAAGGATGTAATAAAATATTTTTTATGACATTAACAGATATTTTCTCAATTGGATTACTTTCACCTTCAAGATTTATAATTAATCATATATATTTATCTATGAAAATAAGACTAATAATTTATACAAAAAATATCAATACTCTATTAAAGGTATTATGTTGAAAAAGACAAATATAAACAGTACAGTGCAAATCCTCATCTAATTTAATTGAATTCTTCAATCAAATTCAATCCAAAGACACACCCAAATTGAGAGAAACCCAAGACTTCATGCAAAAGGTTCTAGCTTGTTACTATCGATCATGTTTGTCTTCCAATTCGATCAAGTAGTTTAAATTTCTTCAATTCAATTCAATTACCCAAGCCAAATATTTAAAGACTCAAGAGTTAGACCCCTAAAATCACACGCAAACAGAATCAGAAGTTAAAATGACTTTGGGCTTTTTATTTTAAGTAAAAAGGTACTAGTATACTCTTAAATGATTTGGCCTTTAATTAATCCTATCGTTTCCTAAAAGGAATAAGAAAGTGCTCAATTAATGGGTTTAACCCATTAGGAATAGGTTTCAAGGGATTTTATAAATATCTGTTTATGATTGACTCTATCTACAGATAAGAATATATAGATCTAAAAATATCATTTTGTCCTTTTTGTTTAGGGACATATTATTATCATTGAAGCCATTATCTATAGAAAATCGTGTGGACGATCCAAAAAATCAACACTTCGAATATTGAGTTTGAAAAATTTACAAGTAAATCTAAACATTGTAAGGTAATTTTTATGTCTTTGTCTCTGTACAATAGGATATAATTACAAATAATATGAATTTGACAAAAGTTTTAATTCCATATGCTTTTGTTGCGCTATTCTAACACAAGGACCAATAGAAATAAAGATCAATTTAAAAGTTCTGTTTTTCCCCACATTTTGATAAATATATATATTAATAAAATTCTTAATGATTTATAATATGTTTTGTGATCCTTTTTGGTTCAACGAAACTAAAATTTCTAAGAGTTTAATTGGATATTAGGAAGATTGATATCTTTCCTCCACCCACAATTTATAACATGTAATTTTCCAATTCTTTTTTTTTTTTTTTTTTTTTTGTGCAATCAATTCTTTCGATCAGAAATCGAATTTAATGAGTTATTTAGCTCGTCGAAGAGGGGTATTTTTTATTTCCTTTTTAGTCCTTATAGTTTTTAAATTTGTCAACTTTGATCCTCAAACATTTTAATGAGTTGCATATTTGGTCCTTATTGTGCCTTTAGTCCCTAAAATTTTTTAAGTTTGTGAACTTTGATCCTCAACTTTTTATTTTGCATACTTGGTCATTATTGAGTCTTTAGTCACTAAAGTTTTTAAGTTTGTCAACTTTGATCCTCAAACTTTTTATGAGTTGTATACTTGGTCCTTCTTAGAAAAAAAAAAAAACCTTATTTTTGTTCAAGTAGTGGCATTTAATTCCTCAAAAAGTCAGATTTTAAATAAGAAATGGAAAACCTATTTTGGCTGATATTTTAGTAAAATGGTCAACTTTGGCGAAATTATTTGCACTTTTATTTAAACAATCAAATGGGCTTAAAATGAGTTGAAAATTTTCAAATTTTAAGTTTGCATGCAGTAGCAGAGAACTTTGTAATTTCCTCCCAAAGAAGCACAAGAAATCGAGGTGAAAATTTAAGTGAAAGTTAGCCAAAAGTCACTTTTCTGCAGCACTTCATTTTTGACGAGACTCCTCACACATCTTAGAACCTTCCTATGCTACGAAACTACTTTTTAAGTCATCCAAGTGCCAAGAATTGAAGTTATAACAGTCGCAATTTGTTGCTTAAGCAAGACAATGGGCATGCCGCTGCCACCTACAATTTCAACTATTTCCAATCATTGTACCACCAGCTCCAATTGCCTTTCTCATCCTCCTAACCTACCTTTATCACTTCCTAGTCATCATGAAACAATTATGCAAGAATTGGAGCTCGGGAGTAACAAGACAACTGCTTAAACTTGAAGAAACCTTAGTTTAACAAAAAATAATAAAAAATTGTTTTTTAACAAAAAAAGGTAAAAAATGCAACTCATAAAAAGTCAAAATTGATAAAATTAAGAAATTTGAGGACTAAAGATGCAATAAGAACCAAATATACACCTCATAAAGTTTGAGGATCCATGTTGACAAACTTAAAATCTTTAGGAAATAAAAACATAAAAAAAATATATAAAATTTCAAAATTACCCTTTTATTGCGAGAGATAAAACTTGATTTCCTATCAAAAGAACTAATAGCACCAAAAATAAAAAGTTGAAGAATCAAAAACTTCAAAATAAAAGTTTAGGGAGAGAATAGTTGATTTGATGCTAAAAGTTATGTTTGAAGTTAATATTGGTACCTACTGCTTTTTGTCTACCAACTGCATACCTAAACAATGTTTGAATGTCAAAATTAATACTTCCGACCACATTCAGATCAAGATAGCATGTGTTGGTCATTTTAGTACCAATAGTTATGCATAAATTCAGATTTGGTACCAGTTATTTTTTCTTCTACCAAATAAGTACACAAAAAACTTATGACTTGAAAGTTGCTTTGATATTTAATCAGTTAAAAAGAAAAACAACAGGTATCAATCACAGCATTGTACATAACTTTAACTACTAAATCAGCATTTTGTACATAACACATGCTATCTTGGCAAGAAAATGTCAAAATGTGATGAGAAGTATTATCTTGGATGTTTGAAAGTTGTTTGGGTACTCAGTTAGTTGACTTTGGGCATAACTTTAGATACGAAATTGACTATTCTCCAAAAAGTTTATGGACAAAAATTACAGTTTATGGACACATATTACTCCCTCTGTTCAAATTTGAAGGTTCCTATTTCCATCTTAGTTTGTTTGGAAATCAATGCTCATTTCTTAAAAAAGAATGATTTTTAATAGAAAGTCACAATAACAACCTCCATAAATTTAAAATCTGTATCCACTTGCCAAAAAACCTACCACTTATTACATTAATGAGAATAATACATTGGTAACTATTGAGAAAGTCAAATAAATTCCATAAATTTTTATTAGATCAAAATGATACATTCAATTCTGAACAAAGAGAACATTTTAGATTATCTAGAATATAAACATGTATTCACTTTCTTCTTTTGTAAAAACAAAACAATGAGTCTTTTTAAATAAATAAGTTTATAATTGCTAGTTGTAAATTAATATTTATTTTTAATATACAATTTCTATACTATATTTTTAGTTATTGACAAATAATGATGGAGGTCGAAGGGTTAACATGACAAGGCATGCAACGTGGAAGAGTTGCGACTTATTTGGCTTCACATTCAAGTATAGGGATATTTACTTCAAATTCAATGATGGATATTAGGGGTGTACAAAACCGATTCAAATTGGATCTAATCGAACCTAAACGAACCGATCCGATCCAATTTAGTCTGATCAAAATCTAATTCATTAAGTGGATTGATTAGATGGAACTCTAAGAAAATCTATATAATTGGATCAGTTGATTTCACCTATAATTTTTAATCAGATTTCCAAACTGAACCAAAGACATTATTTAATATATAAAAATATATAATTATTTTATAATATAACTATTAAATTTTTTTTTTTTAACAAAACAATTTTCCAAAGCCCTTGCTGATAATTTTCTTTCTTTCACAATCCACACAACGTCACACCAACGAATGAAAGCACAGAGCCCTCCCCAGTCACACTTTGGCAATCCCCTCTCGCTCTTGGCTTTTCAACCTTCCGCTCCAATTGCAAGCTTTGAATCTCTATTTGAACAATCCCCTCTTTATTTGAATCTCCAACAGTCCAACAATCCCCTCTCAATTCAAATCTTCGGCAATCCCTGAACCCGCTGATTCATCCTTTTTTAGATGAACTACGAAACACTTTCTTGTCAAAGCTTTCTTCTTTTCATCTTCCCCTAATCAAGAAGGAATAGAAAAAGGGTCATACAAACTCTATATTACAGAGTAACTCAGACAAGGCAACTTCTTTATTTTGTTTTAATATTTCAGTTCCTATTAGATGGTTTGATTTTTTTTTTCCCCCTTACTACATGTCTTATTTTCCTGATTCACATTGGTCTCTCGGTTATGGTTGACTGCATCTGCTTGACTTAGTCGGTTAGTCCTACCCCTATGGTAATGGCGAATGTGGGAGTTGATACACACAGAACTATGCAGTGCACCCATTGAGTAACCAAAATGTGCCTTTCTTGAAAATTGACTCGAAAGGGTAGTTATGCAAAGGAATCCAGGGAGGGCAATTTTTACCTTTTTCCTTATCTTTGAAACAAAAGGTTGGGCACTCCAAGATCCCTGCTTCCTAATCAACCATATATGTTTCCTCAATTAGTCCCCTAATTATGCATATTTTATCTAAAAACATGATACTAGAGTGAATAGGGCTTGGAAAACACAACGTAACAATAAGGATTGAAATTGCTTGAAAACGGTCAACAATGGCTCGAAAAAGATCAATGTCATCTACCCGAGCACTCTTGAGGGCTCCTGCAAAACACTACGTTTTTTAGGTTCACCAGCGTAAACAAGAGTGTGCACATGAGCAAATCCATGCAACAAGCCAACTTCAATTTTTATTGAGTCAAGATGAGTTTTGATTGAGCCAAATTAAGTTTTTGACCGAGCCAACTCTAGATTTTTTGCCTTTTATTGGGTATTTCTTGTTATTTTAATATATTTTAAGGGTATTTTAGTCCTTTGAACTTTATTCAGGTCTTTCTCAAGTTTTGGTCTATATAAAGGCTATTATGATTGTAATTCCATCACACTTTGATAATGACATAAACAACTAACTCTTTTGAGTGACTCAAATTAAGATCAAACTTGATCTTTTGTGAGTGTTCTTCATGAAACGTTTCTAGGGTTCTTGATTAACTACTTCAGGGCTTTCAATCACTTTGGCTAGAATGTTGAATTGTCTACCAAATCAAGACATTGGTTAATTTTTGAAATACAATATAGGTCAATGTAACTAGCTTGAACATTTTATGATGAGTCTTGGGAAGTGGTGTTCAATTTTGTTTATCTAAGAACTCGAATTCAAAATCACATCATCATTGCGTATCAAAACAACGTTCCATCTTTGGAAAGCTTTCCTTGCTTGGGAAAGAAAAGTTTAATTGATGATTACTTGTCATAACTACTTAGAGGAAGAAAAGGTGGAGCCAGTTGTTGAAAGTCGTAAGAGCTATGCTATAGCTTGGTGGGACCTCTTGGTGAAATCTAAACGAAAGTGGAGTGCGACAACTATTGCTACATGGGAAGAAATGAAAAAGATCATGAGAGATAGATACACACCAAAACTCTACTATAGAAATGTTCCTCAAGGTTCAAAAGATGACGTGATCTTGAATTTGAGTTCTTAAACACACCAAATTGAAGACCACTTCCGAAGACTCCTCATAGAAGATTCAAGCTAGTTACATTGACCTATGTTGTATTTCAAACATCAACGAATGTCATAATTTGGTAGACAATGCAACATCCTAACCAAAGTAATTGAAAGAACTCAAGTAGCTAATCAAGGACCCTAGAAAAGTTTCATGAAGAACACTCAAAAAAGATCAAGTTTGATCTTAATTTGAGTCACTCAAAAGAGTTAAGTTGTTTACGTCATTATCAAAGTGTTATGGAATTACAATCATAATAGCCTTTATATAGGCCAAGACTTAAGAAATACCTAAACAAAGTTCAAAGGACTAAAATACCCTTAAAATATGTTAGAATTAAATGAAAACCAAGTAAAAGGCATGAAAAGCCAAGTTGGCCCGATCAAAACTCAAATTGGCTTGGCAAAACTCAACTTGGTTGAGTGAAAATTGAAGTTGGCTCATTGCACGAACCGACACCCTTGCCCGAGCCGGTTACCCTCAAAAGTGGCACTGTCCATGGGCTTGCTCAGATAGACAACATCAACCTTTTCAATTAGTTTAAATGTTGTGTTTTTCAAGCCTTATTCACTCCAATATCCATTCTTGAACTTGAAGTACATATCCTTATACTTGCGTGTGAAGCCAAATAACTTAAACTCTTCCATGCTTCACGCCATGTTATGGTAGCCCTTCGACCTCCATCCAATAATTATTGGAAATAAAATATCGAGTCAAGCCTGTAGCCCAACAAATTCGATCTTAACTGATTTTGAATCCAATTCGACATGTATTTCGCTTGCAAAAGACATCAGTTTCAACTTATTTATCCAATCTAGAAACATCAATAAGCTCCCTTTGCCAGGTTGATCAAGACGTTAAACAAGCTTCCTTGGCAAAAATAAAATAAAATCTCAATAAAGGATATTTAGCAAATATTTAAGCCTCCTTGGCTTATCTTGAGAAAAAAATGGGTTTCAGTAACAAATTACTTCATATAAATTATCCCCTTTGGTCAAACTTGAATATTTTTATTTTTGTTTTGGAATGTTAAGAATTTATGTCTCATTACTTGAAATAAATAATAAAATGATTTTTAATACAAACTTATGTAAACCACCTCGCACAACCATTAAAATGACCATCAAACTTGACACATTTTTTCCATTTAGCGATCAAAAGACAAAATAGTTCAATATGACCATTTTACTTTTCATTTATTCATGATTTGACCATTAGTTGATAGACTGGCATATACTATAGGTCACAAGCCATTGCCTTGCATGAAACAAAATTTGAAAGGCTTAACAGCTAGTATAACCACTCAAGTTGTCAAGGATTTGAAAAATATAAAACTCCAGCATTTCCTAGAAAGGTTCGTCGATATGCAAAAAATCCCAGTTCTCAAATTCTCTCTTCATATTGAAGCAAATCGTTCTGGGAATATGCCGCTTGGGAAATGCCTTGCTTTATCTCACCTCACCACATGCCTATCAACGATCCCTACTGTTGGCTTCTTCTCAAAGACTCAATCTACATAAGTCGTTTAGCACCAGAGGAACAGTCAGAATATGCTGCCACAGTTATATTAGTATGCCCTAAAGCATGTTATTATCTTATTAATAAATAAAATGTTTTATTTATTTATTATCTTCCAATGTGCATAATTATTTATTAAGAGATATTATTCTCATGGGTAAGAATTAATGTGATATTATCTTTTTGCAAGAATGATTTAAATAGGTGTTTCTGATCGTTGAATTATTTTTTGGGCAAGAATAATTCGTTAAGATTAGCTGGTGTTTATTCTCTATGATTAGTATAGAGATACTAATAGATTAGAGAATAGAGAATCACATTCTATTTAAGAATAAACATAAGAAGTATTTGTAGAGACAAATGACTTGAACATGTGACATATTAATTAATGGTATAATTTCATTCATTAATTGATTGTAATTGTGCATATATTCTCTAGACTAGAAATAGTATATGTGAGACTTATATTTGAGTATTTGAAATTTACTATTACCACATTCACTTCTTCGATTAAGTGTCAAGGTAATATGTAATTCCCACTATTTAATTATGAAGTTACGTATTAGTAAGGGACAGGATCCATTACTTCATAATTAAATAAGTGAAGTGTAATATTTAATATGTATTCTATTTATCTTGATTAGAAAGTTCTTGGTCAAGACAATTATAGAGAAAAATGTTTCTCGAATAATCATATGATTAAATGGAATTAGACAAATGATTAAGTAATGTAGATTACTTAATAAGAATATAAATGGAGAGGTTAAATGCATGGTAATTACAACGTGGTTCTAACAACAAGGAATCAATCTTTCACTATTTATTGGGTAGTCATGTATGTTACTATACGTCACTCATGACTTATGGAAGCTTGAATATATTTTGGGAGAATATTCAAGTTATCTATTTAATATTAATTTCTATTGCCAATAAATAATGGATCTAAAAAATCACATATAATATAGTCAAAGTTTGCAATGACATTGGGCTTTTAACCTTAATTATAAAAGAGTATTAGTAAACTCTGAAACCCAAAATTAAGTAACAAGGCTATGGGTCTAGATGAATTAATTAATTAATCCTTAAGATTAGTTTGAGGCCTTTTCGCAAAAGAAATAAGAAAAGGCCCAACTAATAGGGTTAGCCCATCAGGACTAGGTCTTGAAGGTTTATTTATAAACCTTTTATAACTATCCTAGTTTTAACTTAACTTCTGAATGTTTTACTGTTTTTTTGTGTAGGGACACTGGACTCGTGTGGATGATTTAGAGGCTCAACAATTGGAGAGTTGATTAAGATAGTAGATCTACTCGACAAAAGATATTTATATATCTGAACCTTTAGACATAGAAAACGGTTATAAATATGATGAGTCTGATACGATCAGTTTTTCGTAAAATCATTTTTGTTTCTGCGGCATGATTTCTAACAGAGGTATTAGAGTCACCTCATCATTATTTGTAATTGTTTGTTTTTATTGTTGGATTGAAAAGATTTGATTTTTAGAGAAGAATTGAAAAAACCCAAATTGTACTGGATAAGATCCGAAGAATTCCGCTCAGACTAGAAATTTGTTAATTATTTGTGTTGCGATCAAAATCATGATAGTCATGAATAGATATGTTGTCGTTTGGCATGTGTCGCATGAAGTTTTCTATGGCATATGATTGTTGACAATTTTAGTCACTGACATGATGGTCATCATTCTGCTTGTTTTATATTTCTTCATGAACGTCAGGAATCTGGCATTGTATGTATATGTGATATATTGAAGCTGCTGGAAATATAAATATATATAAAAATGGTGCTCTTGGTCGGTTGCTATAATTTCTTGTATTACATGAAAGTCATTGTTTTGGATTCTAGAATTGTTCTTTGAGAATCATAAATTTCAGCCGCCATAGATTCTTTCTGATTCTAAAAGTTGGGGGATTTTCTTTCCTATTTCGTTTTGGTTTTGATTTTGCAATTCTCTCAAAAACAGTTTTTTAAGCAATTTGCAAAATTAAAGTCTACATCTTTAATAGTTAAATAATGCAATAAACATTAACGAATAAATGGCAATAAACATTAACGAATAAATGGTTAAACAGGAAAAAGAACTGGATATTATGAAAACATACAAGTTTTCAGTTTAACGACAAAAGTCGAAAAAATCACATTGTAAAATCTTCTTTAAAACTGAAGACAAAACAAGATATTTATAACCTAAAATCTACCCTAAACCTAATTGAAAATTAAAAAAAGTTCTAAAAACACAAAAAGTCCAAAAGTCAAAGTTGAGCCCATTCTGATCTCGGACCTTGCATCATAAAAGAAGGAAATTTATTTTTGATACTTTCCTTAAAATTGTTTGAAGAAAATTTGAAAATTGAATTTTATAATTCCTTAAAGAGTGAAGGGATGGATTTAATATACTAATTTTTAAGTTCTAAATTTTTTAGATTTTATTTTTTATTTTTTAAAATGTCTTATGCCTTTTATTTGATTTATTTATTTAAATTGAATTATTGGCATGTAGGATAGTCATGGGTTTTGGATGACCAATTATTGAATTGTTTATTCCTTGGGTTGTAATTATTAATTAAATTAAGCTTTGGTATTTTATTAATTATTTTTGGGCATGTGTGCCTATATCCATTTGTAATCTCGCCTTGATATGCCAAGGATATTTGATGTATTTGGATGCCCATCAAGAGATCAAGGTCCACATTTGGAGGTCAGCCCAATTCCCAAAAGGAGTAGTGAGAACATAGAACATGTCTTTATTTAATTTTATTATTTTCTATGTAATATTAAATAGGATATCCAAAGGCTCAAACCCAATCCTAGTGGCAATGATTGGGTAATAGATAACTCATGACTATCTGAGTTTATTTATTTGCTTTGATTATATGTATGAAGATGCATGTGAATCGAACAAATTAATGTGCAAAGTGAGACCTAATTTAAAGACCAAGGAATCTTTCATATAAAATATTAAGTTGATAAATGGTATAATTTATTGAAATTATAGCCAAGTTCTCCACTAGAATAAAATCTAAGAATATATTTTATATCTTTTATTATTGGCTATGGACACATAGGAATAATATTGAATATAAATAGAGATATTCTAAGATTTTATAAACATAGGGATGTTATAAGTAGAATAATATATTAGTTTCCAAGAATGAATGTACCTGAGGTTACTAATATTCAGATTATTTTATCTGCTGTCTAGTGGGTATAACTTAACTAATATGATCGGTCAAGAATAGATGTACCTAAGGTCATAAATATTAGAAGCTAAATTTGATTCGACCATGCAAAGTAGTTGCACTGACAATAGTTGTCACTTATAAAATATGTAGTATTCCAAAAATGAATTTACCTGAGTTATATTAGATATTTTATAAGAATCCAATCACCCATTAAAATCCTTCCTAATGAGGATTTTGTTTTTCATTTGGAAGTGTGAAATTCGTAAAAATAGTGTGAGGACCGATTTGTTTTCAAGACCAAAAACAAATTGGATTCCTTTAAGATGATTTACTAATTAATTTATCTCGCTTATTATTTTTTGAAATGGAAACATTTAACCCATTGACTAGCTTTCTTGAGAAGAATGAGCTTGTTGGTCATAACTTCAGTGATTGGCTTCGCAATTTGAGAATTGTCTTAACTTCTGAAAGGATTGACTATGTGATAGACTCTCCTTTGCCTGTCGGTTTATCTGATAAGTCAACTGAAGAGGAAAGAATCACTTATCAAAAGTGGAAAGATGATGATATTAAGGCCAAGTGTTACATGCTTGCCTTTATGAATAATGATTTGCAGAGGCAACATGGGAACATGAGAACGGCTGCGGACGTGCTCCAACACTTACAAGAGTTGTATGGTAAAAGGTTCAGGAATGCCTGATATGATATATCTAAGCAATTATTTGGATCACGTTTGGCTAAAAGGGGTGATTTCTCAAGTCATGTTCTTAAGATGATCAATATGATTGGACGTCTAGAGGCATTGGATTTCAAGATGGATGACAATCTCAAGTCAGACTTAATCCTGCAGTTATTGTCTGATTCATATTCTCAATTCATTGTGAATTTTCGCATGAACAAAATAGAAATTCCTCTTGCAGAACTTCATAGCCTTCTAGTAACCGCAGAAAAAGGTATGAAGGGTAAAGAGACTTTGTTAGTTGCTACATCTACTTTTGGATCGTCCAAGAAAAAGAAGAAAGGCAACAAACAAAATAAGTCTCAATTTAAGGCAAAAAGTGGAGTGATCAAGAAGAAGAAGACTAACTTCAAAGCAGGGGAAAAGTGTTTCTATTGCCAAGAAGAAGGACATTAGAAGAGGAACTGTGGTATATACTCAAGTCCATAAAGGGAAAGGAAAAGAATAATGAAGGTATGTCCATTACGTGTTTCCTTACCACAAGGTCTTATAAATGCTCATCCTCTATTTGGGTCCTTGATTTTGGTGCATCTTCTCAATTTGTGTGTGGATGCAGGGTCTAGCAGAAAGTAGAGTTCTTGGAAAGAATGAGGTGATTCTAAAGATTGGAAATGGAGGAACCATTGCTACATGTGCTATGGGATCTACTTCATTAATTTTATCTAGTGGATTTATTTTAAAGTTAAATAATGTTTTGGTTTTGCCACAGGCATTTACGAATATTATTTCCATTCCAATATTGACTATTGAAGGATATGAATTTTCATTCATAGATAATAATTGTCGTATTCATTTTGATAATAAATGCATTACTTTGGCATACTTGAACAATGGTCTTTATTACTTATCCAATGATAAAATTGAAAGCGAGAATGAGAAATTGAATGTAATTTCTAACTCTAACCTCAATCTAAGACAACTTTAGCATCTTAGATTAGGTCATGTTGCAGAAGAAAGAATCAATAAGTTGGAAAGTTTAGGTTTATTGAAACTCCTAGATTCTAAATCTTATCCAACTTGTGAATCTTGTCTTCAAGGCAAAATAACAAGAGAACCTTTTCTTGGAAAAGGATTGAGGGCTGAAGAAGTTTTAGGAATTATACATAGTGATGTATGTGGCCCATTTCCTATAAGGGCAAGAGGTGGTTTTAACTACTTTATTACTCTTATTGATGCTTATTCACTTTATGGATAGGTGTATCTTATGGTACATAAACATGAGTCCTTTGACAAGTTCATGGAATTCAAGGTTGAAGTAGAAAACCAAATTGGTAAAAGTATTAAGATACTACAATCTGATTGTGGTGGACAATACTTAAGCATCAAGTTTAGAGATTTTCTTAAAGAAAATGGTATTATTTCTCAATTAACACCTCCCGATACACCACAATTAAATGAAGTATCTGAAAGGAGGAATCGAACATATATGGATATGGTTCGATCCATGATGAGCTATATAGACCTCCCCAATTCATTTTGGGGTTATGCACTTCTTACTTCTTGTTATCTACTAAATAGAGTACCTTCTAAATCCG